>JANIPN010000001.1:25987082-26012462 GCA_027478595.1 Erythroxylum anguifugum
TACATTGCAAATGAAATTATAATGAGATTATAATTATAAGATTCATATTGCATTTATGTATTATTCCTAAAATGTTCTTAGTCATTGTTCTATTAAGATTGAACATTAATAGAACGTAAAAAGACTAGCACACATTTTGTTTTTCTTTATGAAGGAAGTAGTCGATCTCATAGGCTAAAGTATAGAGATACTTAAACAAATGTGTGGGTGCATGCTAGAAAACAAGTTCACTGAACAGACTCGATATGAGAAATCCATTTGGAACATTACTTATATGTCTATGGAATTCTCATTGTGATGATTGTATAAGTGATCCTATGACTAGGGATAATTTAGACACTAACATAATTACAAATGATATGAATCTCATTATCATGATTTCCTTCATGCTATGTAATGTATGAAGGACTTCATTAATTTGATTTAAAATCACTATCAATTCATAAAGAACATAAACATCAAATTAACAAAAATGTCTTTTTATTAATCATAAAGATTTGTACAATAAATGCTAAAGGCGATTGCATTTAGAGCACTCCTCTAACGTATGACGCTTCCTATCCCAACTATTAAATTTTGCTAATATGGGCTACAATATAACCAATTAACATCAATCTCAAATTCTTACAAAAAACATAACCGTCAATTAACAACATGAAAATAACAATCAATTAATAAGAAATAATTATAAAATTCTTGCAATGTACTTCCAAAGTATAATGCACACACAATTGACAAATAACAACTAAGCATTTGTATTAAAAATGCAAAAAGAATAGAGATATGATAAGAAACCAGAACAATGTAATGGATATAGAAATTAATTGCAATCAGTGCAATGTCTTATGTTTATTTCTTCTTTTGGGTTTGGTTATTTCCATCAAGGTAGAGTAAAACTTTTAGTTCTTCCATACTGTTCCTAGATTCAAATGTTAGTAAACTAGCACACATAGTTCTGCTTCACATTGTTCCAACTCCTCACATTGTTCCACTTCACTTTGTTAAAAGCTTTTGTTTGAATACCGATCAAATGAAATAAACAACCTTAAACAAAAGGGACAATCATTGAAATATGAACGACATTAAACATACATATGGTAAAGACCTTATAAACACATATATTATACTTGATTAATCATGACTAAGAACAACAAAAACTAAATAAATAGGCAACAAGTGGGACTATTCTACCCATTCAAACCACAATACTCCACTCCTCTAAGCAAACCGTGACTAGAGGTTAATTAACATTGAATAAAATAGTTAATGGGTGCATAAAAGCGCAATGAAATTTAAGATGAGTGAAGAAAAATGAAAAATAAGAGGAGGAACATGAAAATGAGTGCTTGTGTTAGGGATTTGCTGGGTTAACGATATCTATAGTTGTAAATGTCAAAGTAATTTAAGGGTAACTAGAATAAACCCTTTTTATTTTTTAAATAATTAATACGTAAAATCTAAAAAAACAAATTTAATTGATAGATGAACAATTGTCAAGTTGGCAAATTAGATTATCTAGCATGCCACGTGTTACAAAATAACAAAGTGTCACATTTAATTGACAAAAAAGTGGAGTGACTTTTTTTGAGACAAATTGTTCCATTTTGTAAACGTTAGGTTGAAGTGGTACCTCAGATGACAACAAGAGCTTTCTTAGACTTTTTGACATAATCAAGGGGCAAATTGTACCTTTTGCCTTAGAGATGGCCTTTGCGCTAAGCTTAACTTGAATATCTTTTGAAAAGCACAAGCCTAGAACTCGTAGCTTAAATCCAAGCTTAATAATTTTTTTCTTGATTACAAAGGAAAGACCAAAAGAAACTAAACTCGCAAACCCGCCACGTCTAACGCAAGGTGTGAAGATACATCATGCCACGCATATCTTGATTTAAGACTTCCCGAATAATTGCCGGTTGATCTCGAAGAAAGTGCAAGCCAAGATCAGCCCGAGTAGCTAACGCTGCTAATCGGTCCGCACATTGATTGCCTTCCTGATGTATGTGTTGGAAGCGAACCTCCCACTCACGTCGGACCAAGCCGCGTATACCTATCACCAAAAGTAAAGGGTCAGTCAACAAATTATGAGAGGCGGAGAGGATATTAATTACCTCCAGGGAGTCCACCTCGACCACCACTCGTCGGTACCCACGATCCCAAGCCAGGGAAAGACCTGAGCGTACCCCCCATAATTCAGTTTCCAGAGGAGATCCTGGTCCTAAATTGTGGAGAAAGCCACCACACCACTGTCCAAAACTGGACCGGAAAAGACCACCAACGGCAGCTCGGTTAGATCCCGATCTGACTGCGCCATCCGTGTTAAGTTTGAGCCATCCCTCCATCGGGGGGTTCCAGGACACAGCAGCGCCCAAAGGTAGACTCTACATCTGGAAGATTCGAGATTCCACCGAAGTTGCCCGAAGGATCCAATTAACATGATCCATGACAATGCGAAGCCCGTCCACCGGCCAGACGAAGGTCGACTCAAAGACGTTATTGTGTCATTTCCATAAAAACCAGCACGCCACACCAAAGATAGTCGCCCAATTAGACAGGGGGAGCGTGGGCAACGCCTGAAGATTGCTAAAATGCCAAGGGACCGCGTTTATGTGGGAGAAAAGCCTGGCCCCACAAGCGGCCGGGAAGTGGTGCCAGAAGGATCTCACTCAAGAATAATCCCGAAGAGCATGAAGAATTGACTCATCCTGTCCACAAAAGTGGCATCCACTATTCAGCATAAGATGACGCACCACTCGTTGTTGATTCGTTAACAACTTCTATTTAGCTAGGTGCCAAAGAAAGGACCGTATCTGCTGAGGCCTAGCCCATTTCCAGATGACCTCCCATCTACAACTCAGAACCTCCGTGTCAGTTTGTTCAATGAGGGCATAAGCCGAGGCGACAATGAAAGACCCGGAAGGGGTGGGTCCCCACAATAGCTGATCGGCCTCGTGAGCGTTGGTGTGATAACTAGAAGACGCGAGAAGCATACAAACTGTTGATGGGAGGTTCTGTTGGAACCGAGGCCAGTGCCAGTCACCATCCTGAGTTAGGTAATCAGACATTGTGGCATCCATTTCACTCGCAGGGATGTGAGTGGTCGCTACTAAATAAAGGGGTCCCAGGTCCTCAACCCAGTTATCGCGCCATAAGCGAATGCGTCGGCCATCACTGAACTGCCAAGTCGAACCTTGGCAAACAATATGCCAGATTGCTATCAACCCCCGCCAAAACGTCGACGGACCTGCGCGGGCTAAGGTAAGGGGGAGATGAGAGAGATCGACTCTATATTCTATATTTGGCTCGCAGGAGTCGGACCCATAAGTAGGGGTGAACATTACAAATTAATTCGGGTAAAAAAATTTCAATTTTCGGGTACCCGAATTCAGGTTCGGGCTAGGTCGGGTAATTCCAAAAAATTTCGGGCCGGCCTAATTACCCGAATTAGGTTATAAAATTTCGGGTAATTCGGATAATTCGGGTAATTTGCATAATTCGGGCCAGGTAATTCGGTAATTCAGGTAATTCGGGCCGGGTAAGAAAAAATTCGGGTTCGGGCCGGGTAAGATGAAAAAAATTTCGGGTAATTCAGGCCGGGCCCAAATAGTGAAATTTCGGCCCGAATTACCCGAATGTTCACCCCTACCCATAAGGCATTGGGGTTTGTAAGCAGATCCCAGCCAAGCTTAGCAATAAGCGCATCATTCATACAACAGAGATGTTTTAAGCCCAGACCCCCTTCTTTAACCTTAATCCGATTGTTATTATGTTGAGAAACGATATCGTTTTACCTACTAGCGAACAACATCATTTGACCATTATTGTTGAGACATTCAGGCTTTGTGTTTAGGAAAAAAAAATTCAAATCCAACTAAAAATCTAGTCCAATTAGGCCGAATCTGTTAATTTTGAGCTAGATTGGACTAGGTATACGTCAAAATGCCAAACCCTTCGATTTTTTTTTAAGGCTCAAGCTTGGAACTCACAACCCGAATCCAAGCCTAATCGGACATTGGGTGGCCCAAAACTTGATCGAGCTCTAAGATCTTGGATTTGACCTAAGCTCAATCGTTATTATGTCGAGAAACGACATTGTTTTACGTATTAGCAAACAACATCATTTGAACATCATCGTTGAGACATTCAGGTTGGGCTTAAAAACGTCCCATATCCAACCCAAACCTAATCAAATTGAGTTGAGCCTGTTGATTTCAAACCGGATTGAGCCAGATTCCGGTAACAGGTAGACATCTCTAAATACATGACATCAATGGGCCCCTTATAGTTTTGTGATGGACTAATTTTCTAAAACGAAGGCGCTGAATTCTTAAGCTAGCAACCAGAGACCATTCTGCTAAGCTAAGAAACATACGAATTTGCGTGTTACAAACCTGTTGGGACAAGGGAACAGTTAAATTGACCTAACATCAGAAATGAAAATTTATAACACGAGGTGGTCTACCACGTAAAGCCAATGCATTTTCTACCTTCCATACTAGTGTAATCTAACTTCAAACTTATAAATTAAAAAACACATGCTTCTATGAACTGCAGCCTCTATGACGGACATCATGAAAACATTTTGCTAAAAATCTGTTACTGTGAGGTTGCTATCCAATTTCCATCAAAATGCGTCAGCTTACTAACAGCATCAGCAATCATGTATATTAGTCACTCCAAGTACAACATTAAAAAAGGCAAGTGCTCATCGCAATAATGTCTATACAGATTCAACCACACAAATCCAAAAACCAGAAAATTAGAACCCAAACAAAAAACCAACGCTGGATTATCTGCTCCTAGATGCTGCTTATCACATCATATACATAATTAGACTTGTGAGACTCAAAGTTCAGTATGATTAGATGATATTAAAAGATGACAATAATGCAAGTACGTCTGCGGTCAATTTTTCGACAAAATTAGGATCTGTATGGAGCATACCCATAGCACAAGTGACGGAAGATTTTTTTTTTTTGGTATTAAAGCCGCATACCACATTCACATGACACATTACATGAAAATCGCAATTCAATTTACTTTAATAGTAGTTATCTGAATAGGAAAACCGGCAAGGTAGAATCCTTGCATCCCGCAGAATTATGTCAACATAAAGTAGAGGTCATAATGGCGAAAAAAAAAGTAAAATGACCTCAAAAGGATTATTGGTCGGAAGATTAAGGAACATAAGTTCATCTGCCTCACAAATTACATAATCGTTAACCTTTATGGAAGACAAGCAATCCATCTTGTTCAAAGCTATGAACATTTTCCAATTACTATTAATCAATGAAATTGATGCATAAGTAGCTGCCGACACAAATTACTGTTGACCAAACATTGTCAAAAGAGTGTATGCCGTTTTATATTCAGTATTCTTGTGTGTTCTTTTTTTTAGATAGAATAAAAACGCGAACTGTCCCAACTGAAATCCCACATTTTTGTTTCCAAATAAAAAATCTAATCGGATTACCAGCAATTACTAGTTGGTTTAATACGTCGTAGTTTGACAACACATTGATCAAAGAGAGTAATTTTGGACTTTCCCTTTTTGTTCTGCAGAAATCAAAAAGAGAAATAGAAGCCATGCAAATTAAATGCCCAAATAGACTAGAGAAGATCAAAGCATGTGCAAAATAGCAATACCATTACTTGGTTGACCATTACCGCAACCTAGTTAAAGCGAGCACGCGCACAGATTTATAAGACAACGCCTACAGAAACTCACCAAAAAAGAAAAGCTTACAGTTCGATAAGTTCAGTTAAAATGGATAACAAACTAGCGGTAAGCTATAAGCTGTAAGATCTAATGACTAAATATTCATCTGAAGCCCAACCAGATCTAAAAACAGTAACACAACCTAGATAAATCGATAAACTAAATAAACAGAAAAAAAGAAGAAGAAAGAAGCAGAAACAGAAACAGAAACCGAAACCGAAACCGAAACCGAGAGATGAATCCATAAACCTGAGAGATCTGAACGTAGCAAAGGTAGAACCCTCCCCGATCGCTATCACACGTGGTCTCCGATTCAGTTGATGCAAGGCGGGATCCAATTCAACAAATCTCATCTCGCCATTTGGCGAAACTATATTTTATCACCAAACACAGGACGCGAAGAAACCAATCGGAATCAGTTCCCGACCTGCACCAAGCGAATTAGAGACCCCCAGTGAACCAAAAGCGCCATAACCACTCACCTTCTCTCTGTTTCTCTCCCCAGAAGCTGGTATCTAGAGAGAGAAAAGATAGATGCTAATGAAAACGAAAATGTAGGGATATTTGAGCTTTGTGAATGGTAGGTGTTACTTGTTAGAGGGGAGAGGAAGGTGACTTTATAGCTGGAACAGACGAATCTGACGCCGACACGTTTATCAATGGACAAGTGATTTTGTTATGGTCCGTCCCTACTTATCTGGTTGCCAATTTTGCAGATATAAACGATAGATTTCATTTTTGAAATTGAGATTTGAGAGATATTTAGAAACAAAAGAAAGAGGTTTACAGAAAATGGGGTTTGTGGTTCCTGCAAATTACCATCTGCCATTTGGATTAGACTGCCAAGGGCAATGCACGTGCACGTGATCTCATCATGTAAATACTATAAATGTAATATTTATATTAATTTTAAATCGAAGATAAAGAGAAATGATTTTTAAATAAAAATTAAAAAGAGTTTTTTAATTTAAAAAATTAGAAAATTTTTCAAAAAAATTCTTGGAGATCTCCGTATCTTTTAGGCATGTAATTACTATCCATCTAAGTTTATGAATTTGGTACGCGCCTTTAAGGGATGTGACTAGATGGTTGAGAGCAGGGTTTAGCTTCGGTTAGGTCTCAGGTTCGATTTTTTATTAGCCTCTCTTGTAAGAGCCTGGGGCAGCCGGGGTTTTACCTATAGATGGAGAAATAGTGTGGCCCTCTATGAGGTCTAATCACTTGATCCTCTACGAGGTGAGCCCACTTAATTTACCTGTGAGATTTTCTCGAATAAAAAAAAAAAGGATGAATTTGGTACGCAATTAATAGTACACCTTGTTTAAATTCCAAGGCGTCAGTTACACTAAGCTATTATCAAATTGGGAAGTTTGATTCTTGCTCCATTAGTCCATATTCTCTTTCTACACCATTCTTTCCATTTGTAGTCATCCTCTAGATGTCGCTCCATCCGGCTTTTTGGAACCACCGCCATTCTGAAAAGCATAGAGGCTGAAAGTTTCTTTTTTTTTTCTGCTTATATTCTAATTTTTGTTCTTTCTTGAACAAAATAGAGAGGCACTTGCAAGTCTGAATCTCTGTTTAATATTATGATGTCTTATTCTGTTCTATAAATCTTAGCCACTTATTTATGTAGATCCCGTGTAAATCTCACATAAATAAACGCAGGGCCCGTATAAATAAATGGCTGAGAGGATCCCGTCTTTTTGCGCCCATTAGCTTTCCTATTTTAGTTATGAACAATGGAATATCAATATCAGCAAATTCTAGCCAAAAGAATAAAACTCCTTTAGAAAAAACGACCTAAATAATTAAAGTAGAAATACAAGTTTATGACATGGATGGCTTTAAAAATGTGAAAATATTGGAGATATTCGTGCATTGTAGGAATCATCCTATAATATTCTTCTTTCACATTATAGAAACTCTCTCATACATGCGGAAATTAGTTTTTTTGGTTTGTATCTATGAGTTGGTTTTTTAACTTACGTACCGTTTGTTGGCCTTCCTCAAACTAAATATCTTAAAAAAAAAATTTACACGGGAAAAGAAAACAAAGAAACTAGCTCTGATAATCTAAACCCCTACGAAGGGATCTAGAGTATTGGGTGCCTCGCATATCTCGGTGTAAAGCATCCAAAAGATTCCATGGAGGCTCTCGGAGGCAATGAAGACCCGGCTCGGCAACCGAAGCTAACGATGCCAGAAGATCCACACAACGGTTCCCTTCTCGAGGCGTATGGGCCAGATGAACTTCCCAAGCACGACGAAACAAGTCTTGAATTCCTGTCACCAAAATAGAATGCTCAGTCAGATCATGAAATGAAGGGGAAAGAATATTTAGTACCTCGAGGGAGTCCAATTCCAGAAGCACACGTCGATACCCCCAATCCCAAGCCAGCAGCAACCCCGAGTACACCCCGTGAATAGGAAAAAAAAATGGGAATGCCGACATATCATTAGCAGAAAAGCATAAATCATTGGTCTCTTCATGTGCAAGAAGCTCGTTAGCTCTTTCACACAACTAATTAAGATTAAAATTTAACTGCAAAAAAACCTAATATTAACTTGAAAGACCTTAATAAAAAATCTTTGATACCATAAACAAAATAATAAAAGTCCAAAACTAAGTCGAGGCTGAAGAACAAATCAAATAATTGTAACAAAGAGTCGAAAATAATAATTATATGTTGAGTCGTAGCAAAAGGACAAAGTGCCACCATTATTTTCATAGGGAGCTGGTAGCTTCATTGAGACCAATTCCTTATAAAATAGGTTTGATTAGTGGAATCTTATGATGGTATTTGTAGTTTGTCCTCCACATGCACTAAGAGGCAGTATGCTCAAAAGAAGACTAGCACAAAAGGCACTCTCTTTTGGCCGAATATCATGACTTTTCGCCGAACTTTATATTCCTTCTTTCCACAGTTTCTCCTATCAGGCATATTAAGTTCTTACCAAACCTAGTTACTACCGTAAGTGGTCTCGATGTTATTGCCTCAACAACACCACATAGCCGTTATTGTGAGGTTTTTATAGGCATATTTACTATAATACTAGTAGGCTAAAAGTTTACTTTAAAATTTAGCATTTACATCATAATATAAGTTGAACCCTAATATTTTGAGGTGTTCAATTTGAACCCTAATATTTTGAGGTGTTCAATTTGAACTCCAAAATTTATAAAAACATTCTAAACAAACCTTATAAAGATGAAAAATCTAATAGAAATTACCCTCCATTAAGTTAAATGTCATGTCATGCAGGACGTGACTATTTTTTATTTTTTTACACAACAATAGGACCCAAATTTTTTGACATGACTTTCTATAATTAAAATGAAAGTGGTCCTAAGTTTTCAAACTCACTTATTCTCCTTTGTTCAAAATCCCAAAATTCTTAACTCCTACTTGGTTCAAACATTCGCAAAAATCCTAAATCCTTAATACCCATTTCGTTCAAATGTTTGTAAAAATCCTACACGCTCTTCTGCAAGTTCAATCGTAGTAGTAACAAGCTCAAACATAGCAATTTGTTTTTTTTCACCTCTTGCACACCTTTGTTGGATTTCTAGGAAGCGTCATAAGGACAATACATTGTGGTAGGTCCATTCTTTTGACTGACTCTTAGTTTATATTTATTATATGTTGTGTTCCCTATTCTTTATTGATTTGACGATTCTTTTCTTTAGTATTTTGTTCATGTTTAATGTATGTTATGGTCACTTATTTTTGACCTAAGTCCGAAATGCTTGTTGAGTTGATCCATGTATGTTGTGGTCCCTAATTCCATGATTTTGTTGCAAGGATTTCTTGTTGGCAGTGAATGTATTGCTAAAGATAAAAGTAGCAGAGTTATACAAAATTGAATTTCCTTTGATCATTAAATTAAAAACAAACTAAGCAAATATTAATCATAAATTTTCAAAGTTACATTATGACTGTATTTCATTAAATATTCTATTGCATATTGGATGCCTTACAATAATTACATAGGATTCAAGATTTTGCTACACAACGAGAAATCAATTTATTACTCTCTCTTAAATACTTTTTTGGTGTTGATCTTCATCTAATCAAATCATACCTCAATTTGGGACCTGTTTTGGACTCAGTTTATTAATGCTTTGTTGGCACTCCTTTAAATGATTTGATGATTCTTCTCATTTTGTATGAATAACAGTAAATATTTACCCTAAAAAGTAGTACAATTTAGAGGTTGAACCACCTAAGCAAGTTTATCCCTTAACTATAAAATGAGTATTCTTTTTCTTTATTGGATTGATGAAGATCTCCTTTCAAGATTAACCAAAATTGCTGGATATTATTATAGAACTTGAAATGACGAAGAGGCCGGTTTAGATATTGGCCATCAAAACCAAAGCAACTTATTGTTTTTTTTTCAGTTAATTATAAATTTACAAATTAAGTTACAAATCCTTTAGTCTGCATGAATTAAAATATGTAAACAATTTGTTATATATATATATATTCAAGAATTAATTGTACATAGATAATATATCAAAAAAATCAACTTTAGAACTTTAGTATGCAAAATTTTGTTAATAACACCATCTTAATATGTGTAGAATATTTGAATGCCTAAATTATCTGATTAATTAAATTAGTTGTTCATGCATATCAATTACATAACAAAAAATTCAGACAGTCATTTTCAACAGTAAAATTAGGTTAAAATATTGCTTTCCACTACACATGAGCATGACATGTTGATTGTGGTGGCATTTCTTAAAGTGTATATGGTCAATCATTAGTCAAACACATATGTGAATTGAACCTGCCTATCTCATGAATTTAATCTTTGATGAGAGGTTTAATTATGAGTATTTTGTCTAATATCTCATGGTCAATAAATGGTTCAATTATGAGTTTTTTAACCTATTGAAAATAATGAGAAGTTTATTTAATTATTAAATATGAATGTGATTAGTGCATTTGTATATAACTTAACATGTTTGTGTTTGAGTGTAATTTTAGATGCATGAATTAGAAAAGGATGACGATAGATAATTAATCTACTTTCTTTTAAGTTTAATCTATGTTGTTAATGATTTGGCTATATTCAAGTGCATTTTCTTTTTGATTTGGCTATAATTATTTCCCCTTACTTATGAACATGTGTGTGATGAGCCAATTTAGTAGTATAAGGTTGTTTTATGGTAGAAAGTTTACAGTAGAACCAGATTTGAAATATGTTGAGGGGCAAACAAATGTTTTCGATTAGAAGTATATAAAATTATATTTATGCATATCATCAACAACTATATTTATTCATTTATTTATACTTCATCTCTTTTGTGTAGTTCAAAAGAGTGTACAATTGCTTTGATGTCATAAAAAAAAGGATGGAAGCATTTGAGGCCAATTTTTTGTATTGATGACTACTTTCTAAAGATAAAGTTCAAAGGCCAGCTATTGAGTGCAGTTGGGAAGGATGGTGATGGAGAAATATATCTATTGTCTTGGGCTGTGTAGAGGTACAAAATATGAATTCTTGGACATGGTTTATCAATTTGTTGGCTTATGATTTGGAATTGGACAGTGGTGAAGGGCTTACAATTATATCAGATATACAAAAGGTATTTTATTCTTCATATATTTATAGTTTATTATTATACAAATTTCATATTAACTTAAATTAACTTAATCTTTTCCATTTTTTAGTGGGATTGATTAGGGCTATGGAAAAGACATTACCATATGCCATTTATCAGATATGTGGTAGTCACATATACCATAATTGGTATATGAATTAGAAGGGAAAGAATTTGCGGAAGTGGTTTTGGAATTGTGCATGGTCAAATTACGTTACAGATTTCAATAAGTGCTTGAAAAGATTGGATAAAATAAAACTTGAATGTGCATCAGTACTGCTTGAATAACCTAAGGAGAGGTGGCTAAGATGTTACCAATCTTTTGGATCGAAATGCCCAATTGGCGACAACAATATGAATGAAAATTTTAATGGGTGGATCTTACCAGCAAGAGATAGGCCATTATTAGCATGCTTGAAACCATTAGAATTATGGTGATAAAGAAGCATGCATATAGGAGAGAATTTGTGCAAACTTGGAAGTCAGATGTTGCACTGACGATTATGAAGAAATTTGAGAAGAATAAGAAAGATTCAACGCAATGGACAATTATAACACCCCTTATACGGAACCTAAAAACATCTATACATATAGCAACCAAATTCCTGTACACGCATTCAACGTATACAATTCTATTCAATGCTATACATATACACATTATGAAACTCCACAATGCTTAACATTATCATTTAACAGTAGTAATACATCTTTACATTTACATGGTAATCTGAAAGGAAATTTTACATAAAATTTCCTTTCTTCATTACATGTGCAATCATCTATAACTAAAAATACATTCCAAAATTACTTTTTCTTTTATCTGTTGGCCTTGACCTCGACAGATGTACTCTGTACTCACTCCTATAACTTGGACCTACACAAATTAACATTCGTGCTAACCTTGAAAGCTTAGTGAGGAAAACACTTAGTTTAGATGACCACTCATAACATTTATCCGCCAAGTACACATATTCAACAAAAATATTGGACCAAAAATTAGTATCAGAGCCATCTAGGTCTTCAAATATAACTTTAGTAAAACCATGGAAAATATAGAACAAAATATCAAAGATTAATTGGAAGAAATTACCCAATTAGTACATAAAATTACATTAAATAACAAAAACAATTCTCTAAACTATGAACTTATAAAACCTATTACTAATCAAAATGAAATAATTTATGGTTATGACTCTGATCAACAAGAGATATATATGGATCAACCAAAATCTGAAGGTTCAAAACTAGAAGAACAACCTAAAACAAGTCAAAGTGGAGAAAAACGAAAAAGGGAAAATAAATCTAGTTATAACTGGAATTATAAACCTATAAAACAAGAAGAATTAAATTGTTTTGGATATTACAAAAAAGACAATAAGATACGAAAATTTCCTACAGAATATATACCAAAACATATAACATTAGGACTAGATGGAATTCTTAATTTAGACTGTGTTTTATCTCCAGAAAAATTATTACTTGAATGGTCTAACAGATTAGCATTAGTCATTCAATTAGAAAAACCTTTTGAAGGCTTAACAAATATTATTACTTTATGGAATTTTATTACTTATAAAACTACTGGTATACTATTAGATTTTTTATTAGACAATGAAATACGAATAAAAAATACCATTGAATTTCTTAATGCTATTGAACCAATAAAAGCGTTTCATGTATTTACCAACGAAATTTATAAAGAATTTATTGGAAAAGATATAACTTCATATAAACCAGAAATTGAAAATGAAGAAAGAAAAAAATGCCCTATGGCATCTAAATAATATACGAATATGTGATATCTGTTATTTGGAAGAATACATTTGTGAAGTTAAAAATATTATTATAAATTAACTCATACAAAACAAGAAATGTATATAAAACTATTTATTCAAAAATTACCTTATCCAATAAATAAAACAGTAGAATAATTATTCTTAATAAAAAAACACGATAATATAGTAGTTTATAATCTAGAAGGTGCTATTTCAATAGTAAAAGAAGTATTATCACAAAAATGCTTAGAAACAAAATTACATAAATCATTAAGACATAAAGATATTCAACTATATTGTTCTAAATATTCAAAAGCACCTTCAACAATATGGATGTGACTCTTTTACTTATCAAAAACAAAGAAAACATAAATATAACAAATATAAATGGCAAAAATATCCTTAAAACAAGTATAAGAAATTCCCCTTTTTTAAATCCACATAAATACTTAGAATATGTTTGAATATGAAATTCGACAGGTAATAAATCAACTTTCCATTTTCTTAATGTTTTAGTACATGCCAATGTTTCCTTTTCATGGATAGGATATTTCCTTTCAGTGGGATTAAAAGTCCCATTGATGCAAATATGCTTCAACATATTATCCATATACCGAAAATGCACATTTATAAGCCAAATATTGATATCCAACGCTCATTGATACAAATTATCAATATAATTGCACATCATTACAATTTATCATTAAAAACAATACAAATGATCATCAATACCAATTATTCATGTTGTCATGTTGCATTTCTTATTTATGACTGTTATGCTCCCTTTCTGTGTTATGCCTGCACATTTTCTGTGGGTGTAGATAACGGATGTTGTGGATATCCGAAGATATCAAACTATAGATACTCGAAGGTATTGAACTATAGACACGGGTAATGTTACACTGTGGCTATTGCACTGTAACCCTATAGGCATGCCTATCTATCCACAACCAAGAAAATAGATCAGGGACTATAACATTTCCTTTAACCATTTGTAAATTTCACAATTCATATACAATTCATATGATATACATTTCAAATCATAAAATTTATATTTGCATTCATACATAAAATTCATGGCTTACCACCATTAGAAGGGTATTAAAATCACACTTGTATAATCATATTATATACATATGAGTAATGGATATACACACAAATCATTTATGTACATATACATTTTCTTTGGAATGCTTTATGCTCAATCTTATATTCCAATGTTCAGTCTCTCAATTCACATATGAGAACTCCTATTTCATTTATTTCTAGGTATTTGAAAAGTTTCATATACATTCAAAAAGGTTCGAATAAGTTGCGATAGAAATCGGAAACAAGAATAAGGTCACAGTCATAACAGACACTCTCTCCATTCAATACCACTACTTGTTCCTTAATATGCATATAGAAAAATTCAGAATTGGGTTTCTAGGACTTCTGGGCATTTTTTTCCTCTATGTCTATAGTTTCTATAGCACTAAAAACCAGACCATTTGGACTTCTAAATCATGAGATATAGGTAAAATGTCACAAGCTGCTCCAAGACAAGGACAACATCAGTTCATTTTTTAAATCTCAATTTTTAAGGTCATAAAGCCATAATTAAGTCAGAGTCCTTTCTATAGATATTTAGCTCTATTTCTTAGGTTTCATATGCAATTGAAATCACACAATTTGGAGGTCTTTAGGCTGATTTATGACTCAAACAATATGACTAGTTCAAACAAACCCTAGACAAAATTCCACTATACGATAATCTCTTGTCATATTCAACCATCTCTATGCAAGATAACATTAAAATAACATTAAAGCATCATCCTAGCAACCATTCCACATCCAAATGAATCTTTCTACACATTAAAATATACACAAATATATAAATGAACTAAGTGAAGTCCCAAACCTCAAAATTGACAAAGTAGGTCTTCTATTGCCTTTCCTTCCCTTCCTCTTTGGCTTTGTTTGACTCACCAACTAGAAACACCAAAAATATACCTCTCAATCCCACTTCCAACCTTATAATTTCATTCCTTCATAAGCAAAATAAGAAGAGATAAGGGTGAAGAGAAAATCCCTAACTTTTACCTTGATTTTCATCTAAGATTGGCTTGATTTCTGACATGAAAAATGATGGGATGAAGAAGGTGAAATGGAGAGGAAAAAAATCTAAAGTTAAGTCATCAAAGTTTCGTCCATCTCCCCTCTCCATACGCCTTTTTATGAATTTTCTAGTCTTACGCACATGTTTCAATCCCATTGGACCATATGTCACAATCCTATTAGACCATGTGTTACAATCTCATTGGACCATGTGTTACAATTCTATTGGACCATGTGTTACAATGCTATTGGACCATGTGTTACAATTCTATTGGACCATGTGTTACAATTCTATTGGACACATATGCTTTAATCTTATTGGTCTATGAGTTGACTTTAGGAAAATTGCATATTGGTCCTTCTTCTTCTTTTACTTCCCACATTGGCCTACAATCTTATCAATTAATTTCATTCCCCTATGTCTTAGTTTTCTAATGTAATAAATTTTATACAATTTGGTTAATTATTCCGTGAGTTATACCTAAAACACTACAGGCTATTCAAAAATAGGGACAACAGTTATAACTCAACTTCAAGCCAGAATTCAAAAATCTTAGAGGCATAAAAAAAGTTCAGTTCCTTCACAAAATTTTTGGATCTATGTCTCCAATTTAATCTCCAATTGAAAATATCCAATTTGGAGGTCTACAGGCTAAGATATGGCCAAATTACTGAAATATGTTTAGCGAAGCCTATCCATTCAACGAGGTACACATCCCAAATCAACTAACTTCGGTCTTATCATATAAGAGTAACACAAGATACATCCAATTTAACCAAAAGAATTCCATAAGCAAATGGGATACTTCTTCTACCAATTCCCCTCATGTCACATTTGTAATGCAAGAAACATATCAAAAATTCCAATACATATTTCACATCTAAATATGTATGTCCATGCCAAAATGAACAAATTACCCATCAACCCATGTCTTATACATTAAGTACCATAATGTCTCTTACTAAGATGCACTTAAGTCATTAAGTTCACTTCTTAATACACCCTAGACATGCTATAGTACTTCCAGGGTATGTTGGGGCGCTACAAAAGTAATTTGAAATGGTGATGGAACATATGAAGTGTCTAAGGGTGATGGAAAGCATATTATAAGGATTGGTAGACACCAATAATATAGTTATCGAGCATGGGAGCATTATGGATATCCTTGTAAGCATGATATAAGTGTTGTTCATCATTCAAAGTAACAGGAAAAGACATTTGTGGATGATTACTATAAGAAGTCCAAATTCTTCACTTTGTATAACCATATGTTGCAACCTATTAGGGGTGCAATTTTTTGGCCTATTGTTGACAAAAAAGGAATAAACCCACAACCTAAACATTCATGCTAGGAAGACTTAAACAATTAAAAGGAGAGGAGTAAATGAACCTAATAAGTTAAAAAGTTGAAACAAATTAACTTGAAATGGTTAAGTATAAAAATGTATTAAATGTGGCAATTCTAGCCACTACGCTAGGAATTGTAAGAATGCAAGCCTAACTCAACCTGCTCAGCAATCTCCACAAGTATAAAACATTCTTTGATTATCAAACGTTATTTTGATTACTATGTATTGCTTCATATATCTAATGATATTTATGACATTCTTTGATTATCAAACTCATAATTCTATTTATGTTATATTTGTTAGGTCACCATTGAGGTCTCTTCATAAGTGTTTGGTTCTAATACAAAATATTATGGCACCAATTCAACACAACAATATTCTAAGAATATGTGCATTCATCAAAATGTTGATGAATTTCACAAATTAATATTGTTACTGAAATGAGTGTTTACATGTTACTAGCTCTTTGTATAGTAATAAATAGAAGTATGAGAAGTTGATCCACATTCATTCAAGTTGTCTTTTAAACCAAGAGGTCAAAGGTTCAAAGGAAAACCTAGCTTCACTTCTCAACAGTTATAAACTCAAACAATAAGGAGGAAAGCATCATTGAATCAACCATTACATGATTAACTTTCCCAATCAAGTGTAAATGAGGGAAGCATTGTGGTTGATTTGCAAACTATACATTAATGTTGTCTATGTGTTGTTGAAACTTTAGTTATTGAATCCAATCACTTTTGTATATGGATAGATAGATATAATCACTTTTGTATATGGATGGATAGATGTTGTGGTGTAATTATTTACTTATATACTGCTCAATTTATTTATTATGATATAATCACTTTTATATATACTTGTTGATGATTTATACAACTATTAATTAGGCATCATTAAGGCATCTTCATAAATAACAAAACAATAAACACAAAACACAATATATTACAATTTAGTTCCAATGACATTTTTTCATTCATCGTAATTCAATTTCTTTAAAAAAACTATAATTTAGTTCCACTTCCCACAACAAACCATATTATAACACTCACTATAAGCACAAAAAACCTATTACGGTGATCACTAAAATAAAATTCAACTCCATTTTCTCTTTTATCAACAAAATAATATCTTATTTCATTAGCTTTATTTGCTCCTCAATTTCCAACGTTGTACGTGATTTAATTATGGTTCTTTAAGCCTCCTTCTTTAACATACTTTTTTCTTTAATTTATGAGTTAATTTAATAACCCTCTCACTAAATTTGTCATCATACCACTTGAAAAATTACATCTTCCAACTTAAAAGAAAATTAATAATTAATAAGGTAAATATAAACATATATACAAAAAATTTAACTTATTGAAAAATAAACTTATAAGATATTTCGGACATTTATAAATCTCCCTCCTAGGTTATTATCACTTCATGAAGTTCTTAATAGGAATTTTAAACCATAATAACACATTATATAACCATCATTTGAATTTAATGTAGTATTAATTAAAGATATCACATCCACAGTGTTAAGTGGTTGCTACAAAATTATATTAAGGCAAAGGAATATTACTTCTTGTAAAAACAAATTCTTTCTACCAGACTATCAGATCTTAGAGCCAAGGTCTAAATAAATGTAAAGGTAGAATCTTAACATTAGGAAGAAAAAAAAAAGGTAACTAATCTAAACCCTTTTAGCTGTAGATACATACACATAATCCTATAAGCATGACCAGAAGCACCCAGAGACAAGTAAAAGAACATAATATCCAATCAAACATATGTACCCCAATATCATTCAAACCTCACATAAAAACCTCATCATCAAAAGTTTGACGTCAATGAAAAAAGGATACAAAACCATTTAGGTAATAAAGCAGATATAGACAAGATCATATACAAGTCAGGTTAAACAACATTACATGGTCAGTATAATGTATTTTGCTTGCTTACATCATCAAAGAGATGTTGAAAGCCTAAACTAGAAAATTGAAAGCCGCACATTTCTCTAACATATCATCCTAATACTCTTAACTATCTTCCTCCATCTTAAAAGGCCTATAATTGTTCCATACTTTTCATATCCTCATCTTTGTCTTTTAACAAGTCAGTGTACTGACCATATACTAAAAAAATAAGTTAGAGTTTGATAGAATCTGATCACTAAACAACTAATTCAACATGCTCAGGTAGTAGAATAGAGTACATTGATGATGAATTATGAGGTACAGTAGCTCAAATAAACTATAATAGTAATAAGAAAACTGCAAAAATACATAATATAGTATCCTCAAACCTAGATATTTAAGAGGCCAATACTCTCCCCAACCTATGGCTCAATTCTACAATGATTCTCTTTAATTAATCTTTCATTGTCTCGAGTATTATTATTTCCTATAACCTTTTTTATACCCTACCTACTAATATCCAGCAATATGTCACTCTGCCACTATTATTGAATCTTCCATCTGCTCGAATATAACTGACATAAGTTCCCCAAATCAATGGAGGAAGATTACACCTTGAAACTACAAATAACAAGCAGGATACCCAAGAAAGATGAAGTTTTTCCCAGGTGTGCAAGAGGAGATGCAATGTGTAATTTAATTAAGAGCGAAAGGAGGGATTTTTCCCTATTTTGTTTTCTAGAAATCCGACAGAAGTGTGTGGGGGGTGACAGAAATGTGTTGCTATGATTGAGTTTGTTGTTGATGTGACTAAACTTGTGGAAGAGCATGGAGGATTTCTACAAAAGCTTGAATGAAATGGGAGTTATAGATTTTGGGAGTTTGTGATTTTTTAATTTTGAACGAAGGAGAAACTGTGAGTTTTGAAAACTTAGGACCCGCTTTTTATTTTAATTACAAAAAGCTAGGTTAGTAAGTGTTACATCTCACTATTGCATTAAACAAAACCACATCCTACATGACACGACATTTAACTAACAAAGGGTAACTCACGCTAGATTTTTTGTCCTTATGGGGTATATTTTGAAAGTTTTGTAAATGTTGAAGTTCAAATTAAACGCCCCGAAATGTTGAGGTTTAACTTGTATTTTGATGTAAAGTTTAAGGACTAAAATACACTTTTGGCCTAATACTATACAAACTCTAATCCACACTTACCACCTGTATACAAATACCAGTAAAACAAATAATTAGTGGATTAGTTAATGGCAGAGATAATGTTTCATTGTTGACCAATTCAAGTTTTCATTTTTTCCACTTTCTTATCATGTATTCCGCCTTCTTTCTTTTTGCTACTATTGTTTAGGGATAATAATTTATTTGTTTCACTAGGAAAAGTATGAGCTACGTGGTTCCTATTTATAAGGACCTAATACCTATAAATTTATTATCGTTGTGGTGAAGCTTCTAGTGAGGGTGAATATTGAAAGATGTTTTTATTTCTCCACTCTTCATTCTCTTTTCTCTTTCTACACTTGGTATCAGAGCAAGGTCGTAGTGGTCTATAGGAAAGAAAGACATCGAGAGTGAGAAAAAAAAGAGAGAGAGTACGCAAGAGACTGAAAGAGTGTACAATGACCAAGAAATAAAAGTAAAGGAGAGTGAAATGGTAGCCAACAACATTATCTTGAGTGTTACTAATGTTTCTATTTTCAATGAAATCAATTATCAATTTTGGTTTGTGAAAATGCAAACATTATTCAAGTCATAAGAGTTATGGGATTTGGTGGAAAATGGTTTCGATGAGCTTGTAAATCCAGATCAAATTGTACAATTGACAACAGCCTATGGATGACACTTAGTCCCAAGAGTGATGGGAACAACCACCTCAAAAGTGGCATAAGATTTGCTTAAAGAACACTATCAAGGGTCAAGCAAAATTGTTACACTAAAATTGCAATCTTTGCTCCCTAATTTTGAGATTTTGTTAACAAAGTCTATAAATTCAATGCAAGATTTCTCTGTCAAAATCTCTACTTTTGAGAATCAAATTTGGTCTTTTGGTAAGGATTTGTCAGAACAAAAGATTGTTGAGAAGGTTTTAAGAAGCCTTCCCCCTAAATATGATCATGTTGTTGCAGCTATATAGGAATCCTAGGATTTATCTAATTACTCATTTATTGAACTAATGGGATCTCTTAAACCTCATGAAGCTTGATTGAATAGATCAATCGGGACATCTCTAAAGCAAGCTTTTCAAACTAAGCTTGATGGGAAGTACTTCAATGTCTTAAGAAGAGGAGGAGGATTTGATGGTAGTTGAAGAGGTGGGCGAGGACATAGAGGTTCAAGTAATAGCAAAGGTCATAGTAAATCATATAGCCAAAAAAGAAAATAGGTAATGTTAACTCTCTACGCGCATGATTTCATTGTGGTAAGACTAATCACGTTAAGGAAAATGCTAATACAAAAAGAAATTAGATTATGAAAAAATGAAAATCAGTGTTATAATTGCAAAAAAATGGCCATATAGCAAGAAATTGTGAAGTCAAAGATCAAGCAAAGTTTCACAAAGAGAGATAATTGTTGGAGAATTTATTTATTGCTTGTTTAGCTACTAATGTTGCTATATCTTTAGAAGTTTGGTATTTAGACAGTGGTTGTAGTAATCACATGACAAGAAACAAAATTTATTTTATGGAGATTGATGATTCAATGACGTCAAGAGTGGCCTTGGGAAACAATAGTCAGGTTCAAGCGAGTGGTGTCAGCACAGTGTCTGTGATTTGCAAAATTGGTATGAAATACATCCACAATGTCATTTATTTTCCTGGCTTAGCTAATAATCTTCTGAGTTTGGGTCAGCTAATGAAGAAAAGTTACTATGCTATTTTTGACAATTAAGAGTGTTTGATTTATGATAAAAAGGAGCAAGTATTTGGTGCATTCAATAAAAATGTATGAAAATCAAATGTTTCCTACCATATTTTCGCAATTGGATCTTAATGCCTTTATAGCCTTAAGTCATGGTTTAGAGCTCTGGCATAGAAGGTTTGCTCATCTCAATTTTAATGCATTGTGAAAGTTACATAAACTAAATATGGTGATGAGATCTCCAACGTTGCAGATCAATGATTCCAATATATGTGAGCCTTACATCTTTAGGAAATAACATTGTGAAAAGTTTCTAGTGAATAAGTCTTGGAGGGCAACAAAACCTTTCATGCTTGTTCATACAAATATTGGTTGCTTGATGCAAACACCATCATTAAAAGGAAGTAAATATTTGTTAATCTTTTTGGATGATTTTTGAATAATGATATGGGCATATTTTTTGAAGGAAAAATGAGAGGCCCTAGAATTCTTCAAGAAATTCAAAGCAGTAGTAGAAAAGGAGTCTAAAAATTCTATCATTAATTTACAAACTGATTGTGAGGGTGAATTTACATCCCAAGAATTCGAATCATTTTGCATCCAACTAGGATTTAAAGGCACCTGATAGCAAGCTATACACTATAACAAAATGGTGCAGAGAAGTGAAGTAATAGAACAATCATTGAAGCAACTAAGAGTATGTTGGATGATAAGCACCTTATTGAATGATAATCACCTTCCAAACTATTTTTGGGTTGAAGTGGTGGCTACAACAATTTATGTTTTCAATCAGTCACTAACACGAGCTGTTGAAAGGAAAACTCCTTATGAAGCTTGGTTTGGTAGAAGGCCAAATGTAAATCACTTGAGGATTTTTTTAATCCATTTCATATGCTCATCCAATTAAGTTATGTTGTATTGCTATAAACGTTGATATAGAAATATTATTCATCTAATCATAATATATTAACAAGCATCCTTTTTTCATTCCTTGTCATTTTCTTTCTTCCTATACCAACTAACCAAGCAACCCCTCAGTTCGAATTCCAGCTTAGGTGCTTCCAACTTCAATCCACCTACTTTTTTCTCAATTGATTATATTTTAGACTCTCCTCCAAGAAGGGTAAAAAAATTTATCTGATATTTATGCTTTTGCTGAATTTGTTTGCAATGCCATGAAACCTACTTGTTATGAAGATGCAGTTGATAAAGAAGAATGAGTTAGAGAATTGAGAGAATAGTTGATAGCTATTGAAAAGAACCATACATGCAGTTTGCAAGATTTATCTAATAGGAAAGATGCAATTGAACTCAAATGGATTTTCAAATCCAAATACAATCTAAATGGTACATTTAAAAGAAACAAAGCAGACTTTGTGGTGAAGGGCTATGAGTCCACTTATCTCTAACTTGTGAACTTAGCTAGAGTTTTGACTCTAATGTCGACTGATGTGTAAACGGGGACGAATTATAGTAATTTGTCCCAACCTTAGACAAAAGCAAAGACAAGGATAATCTTTCTACACGAGAGCTCTTTAAAAGGTTTACAAAATAAATTATTTCAACAAAAATGTGAATTAGGAAAGATTGATCGACTAAATATGTACTAGAGACTAAATCTTGATATACCACATACCAATATTTTTTCGTTACCATTTTCGAAATCCTGGGGAAAACAATTCCATTTGGAATGACTGCATCTAATTTGGAGAAAAAAAAACCCAATTGTTTCGTCATTTCCAACCGTTGTTTCCCTCTCAAAGGCAAGTTATTATGCATTACTCACCCGTCCTTCACTAGAAACACCACTTCCTATCTAACTTGTAATCTTTCTGATATCCAAACCTAGGATAATAAGCTCATAAATGTGGTCTTACTTCACAGTCGAGAAACGAAAGAAGACTTCTATCGACATTCCTCGATCTGAACAAAAAATATCTAGCATAGTTATTCACATATAAAAGAAGAGGTTCTCTATTGATTCAAACATTGTACCTATGGGATAGGGGGAGAATTTGTTCTGAAAGCAAAAGAACTACTAAAACTGCAAGAAACTCTAAGAGCCATGCAAGATGAAAGTCTCATACAAAATTTTGAATGAGAGAAAGAATTGAGGAATCCTCTTTTTGACTCTGACTCTCCTACTCCAGTCGAAATTGAACAAAAAAGGAAAATAGAAGGAATTCTTGACGGTATCGAGTTTGAACAACTTGTTTCAAATTGAATTTTAAATTCCACGCAATTTGAAATTATAAATAAATCAAAATTCGTTAGAAAACCTATATCTATTCGAACTTCTTCCAAGTTGTTCAAGAATAGTGGTGTTGAGTTTCTTGATCCTTTGATTAATTCCCCATCAAAGCCATAGCCAAAGTGAGTCTTCATAAGACAATTGTCACTACTTATGAACCCGAACTTAGGTGATCTATCCTATCTTATTCAATTCAATACTATTATTTCAATAATATTATTCAACACAATATTAGGAAACTTGAAATAAAAGTCTTTTCTCTCAAGTTCCAAGTATTGATTTTTTTGAAACTTTCGCTCATGTTACACGTTTAGATAGAGTGAGATTAATACTTACAGTGGCTTCTCATCATGGTTGGTTTGTTTTTCAATTATATGTAAATCAACATTTCTTAATGAAGATTTAGGTGAAGATGTGAATGTTAAACAACTTGAAGGTTTTTAAGTAAAATTGTATGAACAAAAGGTGTATAAACTACACAAAGCACTCTATAGGTTTAAACAAGCACCACTAGCGTGGTATAGCAAAATTGACTCTTATTTAACTAAAATAATTTTTTAAGGATTACTAACGAACCCACTTTGTATGTTAAAAGTTGTGGAAATATTTTTTGGTGGTTTGCCTGTATGTGAATGATATAATTTATACTAGAAACTCTTTGGGTTGATGAAAGCTTTCAAAGAGTCCAAGATGGAAACTTTTGATATGATTGATTTAGGATTATTATATTATTTTAGGGGCTTAGAAGTTGCTCATGATGCAAATAGAATCTCTCTTTGTCAAACAAGCTACAGATCTTTTGAACATGTTTGGTACGTTGAATTGCAAAGTTGTCAAGAATCCCTTTAATGTTAGTGATAAATTGTCTGTTGGTAATGAAGTTGAGAAGGCAAATGAAAAGTATTTCAAAAGCTTGGTGGGTGGCTTGTTGTTTCTCACTCACAATCAACTACATCTCATGTTTCTTATGAGCCTTATCTCACACCTTATACACAATCCAAGTAAACATCACATCAGAGTTGCTAAGAGAATTTTGAGATGCATTCAAGGCACATCAAGTTTTAAGATCAGGTATGCGAAAAATGAAGGATGTGATCCTGTAGCATTTATTGTTGATGATTGGGCTAGATGTGTAGATGATAGAAAAGGTACCACAGGCTATGTTTTTTGCAATGTTTTAAGAACCGAACCGGTGACTGAACCGGAGAAGTAACTGATTTAAGGGTCAATGGTTCAACCGGAATTGAACCGTGATCAAACCGTAATTGAACCGGTGACTAATAAATATATAAATTTTATTTTATATATTATATATATAAGATAATTTTTAAATATACTATTTAATTATATATCTAACTTAAACCTTCAAATTTCAAAAACATACAATTTTTTTAAAAGTTCACCAATATAACATAAAATAAGATAACAACGCTTACTAGCCATATTTCATCAAAAAGATTAAAAAAAGATCAATAATCATAATATTCGTTCAAGTCAAAATCAAATGCTCCTTCATCATTGCCAGTATGAACATCTTCAACAGATTCTAAATTTGGTTATTCGGCAGTTTCTTCATCACCTAATTTCATAATAAACAATATTAGATAAAATTACACTTGGAAATAATATATCTAATATTTAATATTATATTATAAAGTAAATTAATTAATAACCTTCGTATTGTTGTGGTGCTTCATCAATTATTGGAATTGCATTTTCCTGATATGTGATTTTAAAAAAACTTGTCCATAATTAGAATTAAACAAATTCCTTAGTTAGAATTAAAGAAAGAATGACTA
>JANIPN010000001.1:26016816-26033691 GCA_027478595.1 Erythroxylum anguifugum
GGATAGGTGGTGGGAAGCAATGAAGGATGAGATGTAATCTATGAGGTATAATAAGGTGTGGGAGCTTGTTGATTTACCTCAACATTACAGATCTGTCATTTGCAAGTGACCATTTAAGACCAAGAAGGACACACAGGGTCAAGTTAAGTGGTTTAAAGCGCGTCTTGTTGCTAGAGGATTCTCTCAAAGAGAGGGGATTGACTTTAATGTTACATTCTCTCCTGTATCCTCAAAGGATGCATTTAGAGTGATGATGGCAATAGTAGCTCATTATGATATGGAGCTACATCAAATGGACGTTAAAACCGCTTTCTTGAATGGTGACCTTTATGAGGAGGTCTATATAGAGCAACCTAAAGGTTTTCAGGATCAAGATGCAACTGAAAAAGTCTGTAAATTGAATAAATCAATATATGGTTTGAAGCAAGCTTCCAGACAATGGTACCTAAAGTTTGATGAGGTTCTAACCTCATTTGGCTTTGTAGAAAACAAAGTCGAAAAATGCTTATACTATAAGGTCAGGGGGAGCAGAGTTATCTTTATACTTTTGTATGTCGATGATATCTTGCTCGCGTCGAATGATTTGACCATATTGCATAAAGTAAAGCAACTTTTGGCCAAACAGTTCAACATGAAGGATTTAGGTGAAGCATCTTGTGTCCTCGGTATACAGGTTCACCGAGACAGATCTCAACACACATTAAGCCTCTCGCAAAATGCATACATTGAGTGAGTGCTACAAAGGTTTAATATGGCTGATTGTAGACCTGTTGTAGCACCTATCTCTTGAGGAGAGAAATTGTCTTTGGCATAGTGTCCAAAGAATAAAGTTGAAAGAGAGGCTATGAGGAATATTCCGTACTCTAGTGCAATAGGAAGCTTGATGTATGTACAGGTGTGCACTAGACCAGATATTGCATTTATCATTAGACTGCTAAGTCGATATCAGGCAAACTCTGGTATAGACCATTGGTATGTAGTCAAACGGGTGTTGAGATATCTGAAAGGTACTAAAGATTATGCGTTAACATACAGGAAGGTCAACGATTTGATCCTCACAGGGTATACGAATTTCGATTTTGCTATGTGTCTAGATGATCGCAAATCCACATCAGGATACATCTTCATGATGGCAGATGGTGCGGTATCATGGAAGAGTGTCAAGCAGACACTGGTAACTTCCTCTACTATGCATGCAGAGTTTGTTGCATGTTATGGAGCTGCTACACAAGCGGTTTGGCTCAGAAACTTGATTTCTGAGTTGTCTGTGGTGGATTCAATAGCTAGACCCATTCCGTTGTACTGTGATAATCTTGCTGCAGTGTTGTTCAGTAACAATGACAAGAATATCACAAGGTCTAAGCATTTAGAGGTCAAATATTTGACCAAAAAGGAGTTGATTCAGAAGGGTGACGTTGAAGTGAAGCACATCAGGACTAAGGAAATGTTGGCTGATCCCTTGACTAAAGGACTTCGCCCATTAGTATTTGTCAAACATGTATCCAGTATGGGTGTGTTGAAGTTTTTAGACAACATTAGTTAGGGATCATTGTATTTGCTCCTTAATATTGTGAACATTATGGTTTTTTGTTAATGAAAATGATCATTTTCTTTTATCCTCAGTAATAACTGTTTTTGAACATTGTCATTATACATATGGAAGTCTTGAGAATTGTGTTAATCTCAAGCATTTTAAAGGTCATATATAAAGATTGACCTTGCATCTATATCATTAAACACATTAAGTTCATATAGATATCCTTAAAGTTTCGTATGACATAGAGGGATATAAGATTTTGATCCCATAAAAAAATTCTCTAATGCTGTTTAGCATTCAGTTGGAGAACATATTCTCTAATGCTGTTTAGCATCCAGTGAAAGAATACAGGATTTCTCTGTTGCAGTTTAGCATAAAGTTGGAGAAATCGAGACCTACAAACGAAGAAGATACATTTTAGATCATATAGATATCATCGTAGTTTGCCACACTCCATTTTCCCGTTCATGTTAGTGAGGTATTAGAAATTTGTCATTATATTGAATCTGTGTCACATATAACACGTGTTTGATATTTTTCGGTATCGAAAACCTTGCATTCAGTTGGAGAACATATTCTCTAATGCTGTTTAGCATCCAGTGAAAGAATACAGGATTTCTCTGTTGCAGTTTAGCATAAAGTTGGAGAAATCGAGACCTACAAACGAAGAAGATACATTTTAGATCATATAGATATCATCGTAGTTTGCCACACTCCATTTTCCCGTTCATGTTAGTGAGGTATTAGAAATTTGTCATTATATTGAATCTATGTCACATATAACACGTGTTTGATATTTTTCGGTATCGAAAACCTTGCAGGACAGAATGGTGGACTTTCATTATCTTTGGATTGAATTTTTTTTTTAAAAAAATGGGTACCAATACAGTAGCGTAGCTTAACCGATTTTTTGGCTGTTTTAAACTTGACAAAACACTGCAATTAATAATTGTCCAAGGGAGAGATTGTTAGACATTTTTGCCCTTAACCTTAAAGGCAATTTTGTCTTTCTTCTTTTAAATGGACAGTTATTAATTGTAATTTTGGTTTTCAATAAATTACCGGTTAAGTTACGTAATTCGATCAAGATAAGGGTAATAAAGTGGCTCAATAAATGATCAAAATTAATGGGTCGAAGTCCGGGAGGAAAATGGATCCCTTTCAGTGTGGACCTGATCCATATCGGCCTTGTGATGGGGAAGCCCGATATGAAAGCTATATAAAGGTTAAGGTCTTCTGCAGTTACTCAGTGATTCACGAGCATAAAATTCTCTGACCTGTTAAGAGAGCTTGTGATTGAGCAAACTGTAGAAAGGCCTAGACCGAACGACGGTGAACAACTTCCTCAACTGGCCTGGGAGAATCGGAGCTCGTTTGGATGGCAAAAACTGCTTCGAAAGTCGGAATGACGTAAGTCCTTCGTTTTTATCCTTTCATGTATGATCCTGAGTATGTAATAGGGCTTGTGCTACATGTTACATTCAGATCATCAGAGAAGGTTACAATACAGTCAAACATACGCCAAATTATCAGTGATCTATATATACTTATATCTACATCATTCAGTTTTATTTCACAATTATAAAACGGAAGCTTACATGAGATCAGCAGAAAACAAAGAGCTCTATGTAACCTAGTGATCAAGTTATATGTTTCTTCCTGCGGCTACCTAGAGACCTATCTAGTGAGAAATGGGTTCACGGCCCAGTCTTAGAAAGTGAATGCGAATGGAGCATATGGACCACCTTTGGCAACGTTGGATATGTAAGCGTACCAAGTATAAACCAGTTGAGGCTCAAGAGTGCAACGGCATCAGAAGCAGGTCTGTTCCTTGTAGAGAATAACTGAACCACACTTTTCAATGACATGACAACAACACCGAAGAGAGCTACCACAAGAGGCATGCAAGGATCCTCAGCTTCCCAGATGATCATTCCAACCAAGAGTGATAATACTGCACTGAAAAGGGACTGTGAAAGTGCAGCTTTTCGTCTTCGGTTCAAAGACTCGTTCCTGTCTATTTGCCGTGAGAAACATCCTGGGATAAGCATCTCTTCTTTGCTTTTCCATTCAGTTCCCCAGGCATCTTTGTGCATCATCTGTTTACTTGCTTCATAATCAGATCTCCATGATGGTATCCCATACAAAATGTCGTATGTGCGAGCAATGTCCGTATTTTTTGTGTTGTCTGAGATGTCGTCATCTTTAAAGTCCCACAAGTCCTTGCGCTGAATTGCCTTCAGCTGAAGATTTTCAACCTTCAGATGCCGCAACTGTTAGAAGGGACAATTGCAAAGGTATAAATGGTCGTGCTTGTATATGAATATTTTGTAGCAAACAAATGTTTACAAAAGCAAAAAATCTTTTCAGTCTATGCTGAGTCATAACGGTGATTATGGAGGACACAGAATGAGCTACAATATTGTGTCTTCAATATGTAATAATCCATAATTTGTTTTTCTTGATACCCTGTTGATGTTTGTGCCTCGACTTTTACTTAAACAAAGTCAAATGAACTGTCAGCTTCTACTCCGAACCATTTAAATGTTGCCTGCTTTCGAAGTAGAAAGGGAAAGAATGAGATAGCAAGATGTCTATCCAGGATTCAAGTAAATGATAGCCCCTACTACTGAAAAACTTTCAAATTTACTAGCAGAAAGTCAAAATTAAATGATAAAAGAGAAGTTTTATGCCGTCGGCAGTGCGAGTAACCACCAAAAGGAGACAAGGTGCAAAAACAAAAAGCAGAGCAATTGCACAAGAAACTATACAACTTACAAGGAACAGGTAGTGCCGAGTTTCAACAGGGTATCTTCTCCTCCATCCTCATTTTCACTTTTTACTTGATATGATATACAGAATCATTTAGGGCAGGTGGCATAAATGAGAAAAGTACTGGTAGTAGATAAGAGCCAATTCAGTAAGCCTTCAAAGGTTGTCATAGATTGCCCTTCTTAATAATTACTGGCAGTATATGGTAGTAAAGTATTACAGTTGTAAGCATCAAGCAGTCTCCAACGAAAACAAAGTTGCAATGTAAACAACACAATCAAGAGGGGATTCAAGATATATTAGCACTATCAAAGAGAAAGAACTTTCACCTCGTGCTCTAGCAGTTCAATTTGGGCAATGGCCCTGTCATTTTCTTCATTAACTTCTACTAATATTGATTCGAAAATTTCACGTTCTTTAATGGCTATTTGAAGCTGGTTTTGAACTTCATTCTTGCGGTGGACAAGATCACTCACGACATTTTGCATCTCATGTAAGTTCTGCTCCAGCTGAAAATTGTAGCAGGAGAGCATATAATTATAAAACCAAAATCAACCAAAGTTCACTCACTCTAAGGTACAATCAAGTTAATCAAGGCACAGGGATGGAAAGATTTTTCCTCTCCAAAGAGTAACTTTATCTAAATATTTGGTTAACCAATTTCTAAATGCTGAAAACAATAATTTGAAATCTCTTCAAAACACTCGCAACAACTAAAGATACAAGCATGAGTAGAACTCGTGTAGTAAGCCGAAGAAACACTAATGAAAACTAACCAGCCTCTCCCTTTTCAGGGCAGTCACAATACGTTCAGGAAGAGAAACAAGAGCGATTGTGCAAATAATTGTCTTGCGTAAAATATCCAGATGCACGCTGATTGCCGTTTTCACCAGATCAATCCAAGTTTGGATCATAACTAGAAGAAGTGTCAGGCTGAACACGAATACAGACTTGCATACTGCAAGAAGCTTCAAAGCCAAGGTAAATAGGGCAGCCATTCACTCTGGATATAGCAGTTTCAGATTCACCAGAAACAGCAGATTATTTTCTTCTATTCTTCATTTACATGCTCATATAGGCTGCATCAATGTTCAAGAACAGTCTGTTTAAGTAATATCCTAAAAAATTTGCCAGGAGAATAAACATTTCTATAAATAACAAAAAGTTAACAGATTTTATATGACTTCTGTTTGCTATGTAAAACACAAGCGCAGAGCTACCTCCAGTCTATGAATTTTTGAGAGATGAAATCCCACTGTCCCACAAGCTCCAAGAAGTTAAATGCTCTTTCTGAGGAGGGCTGTAGAACAAATTGATTAAGAACTATAACCGTGAAGAAAGAAAGTTCCAAAAAGAGATAAAATACTCATCAGAAATAAAGGCGAGTATTTTCTCAAGATTGTGTTCCGTTACTGTTTCACTAGCTAATCATCTATTTTGATTTCTGTTATGTTGAATCAATCTGTTACGTAATCAGCAATTGGTGCTCCTTTAGAATACAGAATGAAAACTTCAATTGTTCTTTTGATTAAAAGAGTTTCATAATGCTAGACAAAACAATCGATACTAAAAAGCCCAATTATCATAACAAAAGAAATCCTTTGGTGCATTCTTCTTACTTGATCATGAAAATATTATGGTCACATCCATCCAGAAAAAACAAAAACAAAAACAGGTGAACCATGAAAGCAATTAAGAACACAAGAAAAGTATATATAAGCTGCATGTATCTTTAAGTGGATTATTAACTGGGGATGAAGAGAATAAAGAAACTGAGAGAAAGAGAAGGTTAAAGAGGACACTGATTGGAAGTTTAAAGGGGTACTTACTTAAGCAAACTAAGCAAAGGCAGTAAGATAAACGAACGGGAAAAAGCAGAGCGTACTCCGGAGTTGAAAGTTTGCATCTTTTTGAGGGAAAAAGAGCAGACAGAAGGAGCAAGGTGGCAGCAAGAGCTTTGCCATGGCTGACACCTGGAGGAGCAGAAACAATAATTTGGTAAGCATTATAGTATCTTAGTTCTTTTGAACAAAAATATCAAAAGGAATGAAATGATCATAGAATAAATTTCGATTTCGGATAAAAATTTGGTCTCTACATTGGTAAAAAAGCTATCACATGCACATTTAAAAGCTTTGTTAAATTTTGCAATTTGTTTAAATTATCCAATATTACGAATTGGTCTAATACATGCTTGCACAACATCTTTCTTGTTTTCCCAGTGAGATCATATGCTCAAGTTATGAAATAATGCATATGAAATAGTTGAACACTTGAACTTGTTCAAGCCTTAAAGCGATTTTAGGTTGCCTTTTATATAATTCCTCCTAGATGTCATCAGCTCTAAATTTTGATGTGCCAGAAGAAAACATCGATGCCTCGGCTTCTAGCATCTATAGATTAAGAAAATAGTTTGAATACAAACAAAATTAACGAGGATATTTATATAAAGAATTATGATATAAGATATGAGAATTTCATGTCCTAAAATATTAAGTAGTTTACATCGATTTAATAAAAAATCATTAATTTAGCTCAAATTATAATATTAAAAATAGAATTTCACATTATCATGTTGATTGATTCCCTTTTTAACTACGTAAAATTGGTTTAAATAAAAGAAATTAGAAGAGTTGGGAAGATGTACGTTTAAATTTGAAATTAATAAGCATTATATGATTTTGAATTTTGTCTAGAAATTAAGTAGATAAATAATTTTTTTATGCAAATGATTAAGGGGAGTTTTTAGGAGGGGTTGACTAGTTCTTTTGTTGAAAAGTAGAGGCTGTTATTTTCTTTTTAACAACATTGCACTTTATTTAACTAATTCTATTTTTTCTTCCTGATTTTTTATAATATTAGTGGTAAACATAGCAATGTACATGTTTATTTTAGTTATTTTTAAAATAGTTTTCTATTATGGTCCTTTTTTTAATACATCCGTTTCTACACCTTCTCTCTCTGAATTCTCGTCTATTTGTGATAAAACAAACATATGCAAAAGGGGGGTGAATTGTGTGTGACTTAAAGAATTTTCGCAAGTTACTTTCGATTCATATAAAAACAGGGGCATATTAAAAATTAAAATAATAGGAGCTTGTTAGACAATAGTAGCCTGTTAAATGACAAAAGCCTGTTAAAGTATAAGTGATGTTGAAAAAATAAAAGAAGGCTCCTGATAAAATGAAAAGAACAGTTAGCAAGTCGAAAACAGAAGGAACCTATTATAAAAGCGAAGGAGCCTCTTATTAAAATGAACACACACAGAATATAATGTGGAAATATAAAAGATAAGAAGAGAGAGAGAGGAAAAGGGACACAGTCGATTTATACTGGCTCGGTTTATAACCCAAGCCTACGTCCAGATCCTAACTATCCAACTTGAGTGTTTCACTATAAAAATTCGAATATTAAATTTAACTAGCCTCTCCAAGTTCACGAGTACATATTTTTCAAGGTTCTACAACCTTCCACACTCGAAGTTTTGTATAACAAGCCTCAAAGAAAAATAAAATAATAATTTCTCTCTTGATTGAGTGATTTTACTTTCTAAGACACAATAATAATGATATGATTCTCAACAATATAGATGCTGCTCAAATGTTTCGACAGTCTGAATATGTTCGTTACTTCACAAGTGTTGTTGCTCTTCCTTAAATAGTCAATTTCTCCAATTAGCGGTTGCTTCACTTGCATCTTTAGTAAACTGGATGGATTTAAATCTGAATAACTTCGATGTCATCTTTACCAAAAAATCTTCTAGTAATCACAGGCTAATATATGACCTTCATAATTTGTAGGATCCTTTCGAATAAACCATTTCTAATAAGGTAAATTCATAATAAAGGCTCATGCAAGAAAGAAAGTGTATTTCTTATGATTTTATTTCCTTTTCAGAATAAGGTTGTTAATTATACAAGGAAATAAATGCAATTTGAATTTTGAAAAATATTATACAATTATCACCAAAATCGTTAATCATAATCCTTGAGCTAACAATCTTCCTATTTTTGATGATGATAAGCAATAATAGATATATTTTTCAAGATTCAAAGAGATAATAAATGATTTTGAAAGATACCTGTGACTTTTATATGTCCAGACATAATTAAAAGGAGCCTATCTCTTAAGAATGGAACTTATCATTTATATATCACATATTTTCATAAGTTTAACATTTTAATCAATCATATATAATCAAGGCAACAGTGAGAAATATGCATTGAGAAATATATCATCATATATACAAAAAATATGAAACAATATATCCATTTAAACTCTCCCTTTTGTCATTATCAAAAAATAATAAAGCATAGGGAGGAAGTGAAATAAAAAGAATGAAATAGAGGAAAAGAGTAAATACTACATAAATAAAACATTAGTATAAATAAGCCAAGCAGAAAGCAAATAGCAACATAGTTATTTAAGAGATTTAAGGATTCTTCTAAGCAAAATGCATGTCAAGAAGTTGATTCTGCATGCTATCTATTTGTTCTCGCATTTGTTCTTGATTGACTTGAATATCCTTCAGCTGTTGTTGAAGATTTGCATAATTTTCATCTTGAGGAGGAACATAAGTTTGTTGGTCTGGAGCAGGATCTAAGTTTTTTGCTACTCTTCAGATCTTTTGTCTACCCAGACATTAGTTTGCAATCTGTATCCATTAATAGGGAATAGAAGGTTGAAACTTAGGCGGTGCATATCAATTTATATTTGCAAAAGGAGCTCTATAATGGCTGAAAATCTTGGTGAGCAACATTCCATAAGGTAAGCAGCCGATGATATTTTTATGATTCCCCTTATCCACCATAAACCTTAAGATCATAGCTGGAAGATTCATTATATTCCTTTTTACCAAATTATGCACCATATAAGTGTCCAGCAGGCTACACTTTTCAACTGAGCTACTCTTAGGAAAGATTGAAGTAGTTGAAAGCGATGCAAAGCATCGTGGTATTAAGTCTAATTGTCTATTCCAGGGTCTCCCATCTTGAGTGTTTTCAACATAAAGGCATATGGATTTGACAACTTCGACTATCTCCAGATTATCAACATCCCACTTATGATAGGGAAAATTATTTCCTTATAAATTAAAATTTCACATTCATTCACCTATGAGGCAAAGACTAGTTTTCCATTAATTTCTTCCTTTTTCATATGTGTCTAGAATATTCTGACTAGATTATTGCATACTGTCTCATTTAATTTTAAAATATTTTCCCAACTAATGGCAACAAAGTAAGGAGAGATAGGTATACGTATGTCATCAAATATCATAGTAGGCAAGATTCCCTCAGCAACCACCTTTCTTTTTCTCGTACTGCATTTTATAACAAACTTCAGCTTCCGCTGATTAAAACATTTTTGGTAATGTTGATGCCTTTCCTTTTGGTGCAGTTAATTTTATCTTCTTCACCCTATTTTCTTTAGGATTCATCTCTTTATGAAACAACTTATTTCTATCAATAGTTTCTTCAGTCACATGCGCTTTTCCCTTTTTTATTTTTTATTTTTATTTTTTTATTCTTCTTCCTCTTTCTTTTCATCATCAAGGTTCTCTTTTTGTTTAGAAATTTTCTCGACTTGCTTTGCAAAACTTCCTCTAGTTTGTGGTTGTCTAATCAACCGAGAATGTTCTTCATCTAAATCATGATCGTTTATAACCCAGTGCAATTATGATACTTAGGGCTTATAGGAGACAGGTTTAGTAACATAAGCTTCACCATGACTATCAATAGAAGTTGGATTTTTTCTTTTGTCCTTTTGATCTGGTTTGTGACATTGCAAGAGCGATGGATGAGGTTTAGAAGATTTGAGATGAAACACAAAGAGTTAGAATGCAGAAAGTCTAGAGCGGTGCTTCGAAGAACAATGAGGGTGAGTTTAGGAGAGAAGTCTGTTTTTGGTATATTAGGCATTTCTTGAGTGTTGATTTTGTGTGAAGATGAATGATCGCACAATAATACAAGAAGTGTGATCATTTGTGTATTTTTTGACAGATTCGTACTGCAGCTTGTTAGAACTTCGCACGCGCCTTTAAATAATGAAACGACTAAATACAGGAAATTACCTTTTTAGTACATATGTAATCTTGCTTTATTAACCTGAGAGGAGCCTTCTAAAACGAGGGGGCCTTCTAATCTCTAAGGGGCCTACCAAACCAAGAGAGAGTTTCTAAGGAATCCGAATAGAAGGAGCTTGCTAAACGAAGTGCAAAAACAAGTAGTAGAGAATATTCATGCAGAAATAATATCAGACAGTTTGCACATACCAAGCTCTTTTCTTAACATGCAAAATCTATCTTCAGAGAGTGGCTTGGTGTGAATGTCAATTACTTGATTCTCAATATTAATATGAAAAAGATCAATAGTTCCTTTTAAAACATGATCTCTAAGAAAATGATGTTTGATTTCTTTATGCTTAGTTCTAGAATGATGCACAAGGTTTTTAGGAAGATTTATAACACTCGTATTATCACATAATATAGGAATATGAGAAAATTTTAGAGAAAAATCCTATAGTTGATGCTTCATCTATAAGATTTGAGCACAGTAGTTGACAATTGCTATGTATTCCACTTCAGTCGTCGAAAGCGTTGTACATTTTTGCTTCTTACAGGACCGAGATACTAGACATCCTCCAAGAAATTGACAATGAAAACTTGTGCCTTTTCGATCGACTTTATGACCTGCATAATTTGCATCACAATAGCCCACTATGTCAAATGAATCTGTTTTTAGATACCATAGTCCAAAATCTATAGTTCCATGGAGATATCGAAAGTTTCTTTTGATTGCTTAAAGATGGCTTTCTTTTCAATTTAATTGAAAGTGTGCACAAAGACACACACTAAGCATAATGTCTGTATAGCACCCCACTCTTGCAAGACATGTACTCGACATCCTGAGTGATATCAGAATACGTACCCCACAAGGGTGGCATACTAGAGCAATCATGATGTTCACTTAATTATGGCATCATCATTTAATGCGTAAATGTCACAATATTTAAAAACCAAATTCCTCATTTAATTTCATAAAAATCGAATTTGTACATTATAACTTTACAAAATCATCCAAATACGTATATTATCAAGACTAATTACAGAACACACTACATAGATAAGGATTATACAAAAATTTCTAACTAGATCCTTCAGTCTCAGTTGGCTGACCTTTGAGCCATTTCTTCTATCCAAAAGTACAAGAACTGTGCTTCTTGTAGAGTCTCTCTGTCACTAATGTTCTCTCTCTGTCCTGAAATGTTAACGTTGCAATTTTGATAAGTTTTGCAAACTCAGTGAGGTAACCATCTTCAATGGTTCACTCAATTCATACAACAAATCAACATATATAAACACATAATTCACATAATTTCATTTATCATGTAGCATCACATATCACATTCGGAGCAGTCAAACCGATCATTTTGATCATTTAAAACATGCATAACCATTATAAATGCAATGCATATGAGACTCACTTTCATTTATTACTTTATTGTGACCGAGTGCCTATTTACTAACCCATATTCTTTGTGGATACCGAGCTTGTATCATATAATGTCCCATATCCCTTAGTGGATATCAGGTACAATAGCAACTGAGCTAGAGGCTCTTATCACATTATGAGCTTTGAGCTCTTTTTACTGGCGACTCCAGTTACAACTTTCTTTATCTTTCATGCATTCATGTAATGAAATGCATCACATTCACATTCCCATCCACATTCCCATTCACATTTACATTCACATTTATCTTCAGAATTTGGTCCAACATTCAACATATACGTTGAGAATCATTTATTTCATCAAATTCACATACAAGGAACACTTCCAATATGTCATTCATGCATCAAATGCCTTGGACATTTAATATCTAGAATCAACATAATCAATTTCACAACATAATTCAATACAAAATTTAAAATAAACAATTAATTAAGTGAGACCATCTAGGTTACTCATAAGTTACTCCAGAAGGCTATTTTTCAAAGTCCCGGCAACTTCTGAATGTTGTCTCTCAATATGCTTTTCTAAATCATGCAACATACATTTACACATATCGCAAATTTGCAGAATTATATAAGTACTCATTTATGCACATATGTATATATGGATTATTTACAATACATGCTCAATGATAATTCTGGGTATATTTCCATTATTCCCATCACATGATCATTTAAATATCAAAACTTACATAAGTCTAATTTGAACTTAGGTTTACACCTCAATAAAACAAATTGAGTCTAAGTTCATAACTCAATCGATCATTTCGCCTTTTTTTCTTTCTAAAAACAGAATTTTGAGTCCATTTTGCATAGTCATTAAGACAAGGAAATGAAGTTTTAGGTATCACCTTCTTCTAAAAAATGTTCCCATAAATCTTAAGTTTCTAATGACACTAAGTTCTCACAATTTGGTTCCATATTCTAGAAGTTATACACAAAGTATTTCAGACTGTACTCAAACTGCAACAATACTCTGTACTCAACTTCAAGCCAAAATTTGAAACTCTTAGAGACAAAATTAAAATTTGATTCCATCATAAAATTTGTAACCATTTGTCTATAGTTTAATCTAAATAAAAAAGCATCTCATTTGGATATGTATATATCAAGATATGGCCAAAATACAGATGCATGTTTAGTAAAAACATTCCATTTAAGAAATTCCAGCTCACTTCATCATTTTCATCCTAATCTCATCAATCAATCCTTTCATAACGAATTCAGATGGCCATAAATTTTGGTGGAGAAGAAAAACAATGTGTAAGGAGTTTCCATTTCAAATTGCAAGTCATTCGGAGGTCAATAGAAGAAGTTATGGCCAAAAGAGCGAAGGATGTTCAAAACTGTTATATATCTCTACACTCTCACTGTCACGATTGTGCTTACGCATAAACGTTCAATTCCAGTTGATTGTTCACTGTCATGATTGTGATTGTGCACAATCGTACTTTTCTGGATATCTCCTCACTGATCCTCTAAGGTTCTTTTCGGTCACAATCGTGCTTTTTCACGATCGTGCGACTCCTCTGAGGTTCCCTCTCTATCACGATTGTGCTTAGACGATGTTCTGTAGATTTATATGAAACTGCAGATTTTCATCTTTACTTCATCTCTTTTACTAAATTCAACATTTCTAACTTATGTCTCTATTAATTCCTCTTCATTCCTACTTCCATTTCAGTTCAACTCAACATAGACAAACCAAAATCTATGATTAATCACAAATATAAAAAATCAAACATATCAAACACGCATTCCTCATATTTTCTGCATTTTTTTCATCTTCTACATTTCTTCATTTTCTTCAACACCTTCATCTCATCTCTAACTTCTCATTTTAATTCTTCCCATATCATGACATCACCTTACTCCTTTTTTCTTAACTCTAGACTCATTTTAGTTCATTTCTAAAACACCCAAAGAGATTCACACAAATACAGTGAAAAAAGAGCATACGTATATCATCTTTCTATGAATTTTCTGCACTCTTTTCATACACATTTTCAATTATCTCTTTATCTCAAAAATCATTTCAACAACATCTTATGAAATATTGATCATCAAATAAGAAAAAGCAAGACATGCGGTACACCCTAAATTCTCATCCACGTTTCAACACATATACATCCTCATTTCATAAACACTTAACTGATAACTAACGTGATGCATGTTTCATTCTACATATCACGAGGAACTAAACGATACTTACTTGTTTAAAACTCCAAACTCTTAAAAATCACGTGAACCCTAGCTTTCCACTATCACAAGATCATCAACAGTCAAAGGTTGTAGGGCTAGGTATTTCAGTGACAGTGAAGAAGATAACAAAAAGGAGAATAGCAGGTGGAAAGTGAGAGCAAAGCTTGCATTGTGAGGGTGAGAAAATTTCTGAAAGTAAGAAGCTTACAGAAGATGAAGAAAGTCACGAAGAAGAAGAAGAAAGCAAGATCAAAACAATTAATTTGGTCTTTCTAGTAATAATCATATAATAAAAACTAGACATATGTCCAATTTCTATGAGTTTAAACTAGGTTATGATATTAAACTACTCTAATCAACTCCAATTTTTACTTCAATTGTCTCCTAATTTTGAATGACATTTGTCAATAAATCCCAAAGTCATCTATAAAATTTTTCACTGTCATTTGACTCTTATTACTACTACCATTCATCAATTAACTTGTCACTTGACATTTTTCCTAGTCCAGAAATACTCGAAATTTTCAAAAATTTCCTAAATTTTACCAAAAATTCTAAATCAGTAAGTATACTCTTCCAAATCAATTTTCAACACATAAAAACCCCAATTCTCAATATAATTAAACATCTCGTTCCCATACTAAAGAGGTAGAACCTTATATTTCTATAATTGAGAAATAGCAATAAGAGTTTAGAAAAATTCATTTCATGCTCATGAATAATGTTAGCAAACACACATGTGAATACTGATTTTTGCATACTAAGATGATTGTACATGCATTTATTGGCATTTTCCAGGTATAATTGATATATAAATGTGATTATATTTGGAATTGTAAATTATATGTGTTAAAAAGTGATTAGGAGAGTATATTTATTGACTCCGAATTTTTGGTAAAAATTTGAGAATTTTCTGAAATTAAGGGTATTTTTGGATTAGAAAAAATGTTAAGTGGCAGAACAATTGATGAATAGTAGTAGAAATAAGAGTTAAATGGCCATGGAAATTTTTATAAATGATTTTAGGATTTAATGACATATTTCATTGAAAATTGGGAAATAATTGGAGTAGAGATTGGAGACAAATGGACTAGTTAATAAAAGACCAAAAAGAGACCTTGAGAAAGTGACATGTGGCAAGTGACACCACGTGTTTTAAGCCACGAAATTCATTAAGTGAAAGACCATATTTTGGTCTTTCACTTGCCAATTTTGTTAGTTTCTTTTATCTTCATCTTCTTCATGTTCTTCATTCTTCTCTCCATCTACGACACTTTTTTCTCCAACCTCAAAGTTGAACCTTACTTTCTTCCATCACTAGTCATGCTATTTTCTTCATTTCTTACTAAAGACCTAACCGTACCACCCTTGAATGATGATGCATGTGTGAGAGAAGAAAGCTAGGGTTAAGAGAGATCTTGAAGAGTTTGAAGACATTGAAGCTAAACAAGTAAGTATAAGCATCATTCTTCTTGATTTGATCAATGAAACATGATTTGATGATAGTTAGAAGTAAAATGAAAGTGAAAATGAAGTTGAATGTGTAGTAAGTTGGTGATGAATATGTATATATGTGTATGTTTTGTTATTAGTGTTCATGATCAATCATAGACAATAATTTGTTTATGGATGATATTGAGTTGAAATGGAGTTAGAATGATGGGACAATGAGGAGAAATTGAATTAGAATAAGGTAGTGAATGTAGTAAGTAAAGAGTTAGAATATGGAAAATTGGAAGATGAGTCTTGATTGTGCTTCTGTGAAAGTTCGCCGCGACCAACTCCTTGTTTCACCGCGGTCAACTTGCAAGATTTACTTTCAGGAAAAGTTCGTTGAGGCCAACTTTCCTGCACAACTTAAACATTCTTTGGTATTTTGACAATATCTTGATCTATAGTTATCCAAATGGGATGATTTTTTATTTGAAGTAAACTAGAGATATAGGTCTACAAAATGTCTAAAGAAATCAAATTTAATTCAGTCTCTAGGAATTTCAATTTCTAGATGGAAGTTGAGTATAGGGCACTATTCCAATATAAGAACAATTCGAAAATGTTTGGCGTATGACTTTCAGACTATTGAACCTAATTGAATGATCTTGGTATGATTAGAAACTTAAGAGTTAGGAGAACAATTTTCTAGAAGAAAGTATTGCCAAATTACTTCATTGGCATTGTCTAAATAATCAAGAACAGTGGAACCGAAAGTCAGGTTTTGAAAAAATCTGAAATTATTCATTGGATTATGAAATTAGATTCAAAGTGTTTATTTGAGGTATAAACCCTACATACAAATGATACTTAAGTAAGTTTTGATATTGGATTGATTTTGTGATGAGAATAATGGAAAAATACCTAGGATTGTCATGAACATGCATTGTGCATATTTCATATACATACATGTGCATTAACAAACACTTATAATTGTGCAAAAGTGTGATAGCATGAAATGCGCTTTCTAACTTCTCAATAAACTCTCATGTACAGTATTAGGTTCTAACCCCTAACACAGGATAACGGGATATTACAGTCTAGTCTTGAGCTTGTAAGATATAGTATTGATCCAATCATTCCTCTATACTTTGTCTTATCCATAGCTTTGCCTTCTTAGTCTTTATCAAGTTTAGTTCCAGTGTACATTGGAGTACCCATCAGTTTGACATTCTCAAAATGATATTTTGTGATGTGTACCTTTGTGTATTTGTCTTGGCTAATGAAGATTCCTTTTTCTATTTGTCTGATTTGCAATCCCAGAAAGAATGATAATTCTCCCATTATACTCATTTCAAACTTCCCCTGCATTAATGCTAAGAATTCTTCATTGAAGGATAGATTAGTAGCACCAAATATTATACG
>JANIPN010000001.1:26315730-26329844 GCA_027478595.1 Erythroxylum anguifugum
GTGAGGTTGAGGGATCGATTCCCAGAAAATACCAAAGCGGACAATACCGATTTGTGGGTGGGTCTGGGACCCAACATCCTTGTTATAAGGGGACACGTGGCTTGACAAATAAGTCAACATGCAATCCGACAACCAGCATGTCATTTATTATTTAATTAAGTTTTTAAAAAATTTTACTTTTTAAAATTAAAATTAAAATTATATTTTGATTAAACAAAAAAAACTCAATATCCAGAATTGTTTCTTTCTTAACCACTCTTTGCTTTGATTGAATCCCAAATTAACCCTTAATATCTGTGAATACTCTTTCTTTCCCATCATTTAAATTTGTTAATTAATTGACCTATAAAATATTCTCCATCTTTAAACCATAATACGCATTGAAACCTATTCTTGTGTATTATGTTTAGAGGTATTGAAGCCGGGTAATCACATATTTGGCCACTCTAGTCCTTTTCTTGTTCTTTTACACTCTATTCAGGTTTGTGTATGCTTTATTGCTATTTCCCCTTTATTTATTTTGTCCTCATTAAACTTCTTATCTAATCTATTTCTAACTTGGGTACACAAGCTTTGCGCGTGTATTAGTGAGTGTGCCTCCCCAATCTTGTGCATTACATTTAACGAATTTTGAGTATAGGTCTTTAACTAACAACAAATATTTGTATATATGTTTCTTGTGACACATTGATGGTTATTTCTTGCTAATTGATCGTTATTTTTATGTCTTTGATTGATGGTTATGTTTTTTGAAATAATTTGAGATTGTTGATGAATGTTTTTGTCGTAAAATCAAAGTTTCTTAGTGCCTGTTTGGATGGGTTTTTGGGAGGCCAATAAACACTTTTTTCCACCACAAAAGCCTTTTTTTAAAAAAATGGATGTTTGGCTGTAAAATAAAAAAGCACTTCTTTGATAAATATGGCTTTTTTGGCAGCCAAAATACAGCTTTTTATGAAGCTCAAATTTGGAGCCTCTCAAAAAAGTACTTTTTCAGGTAGATTTTTCAGATCAATTAATGAGCCTATTTTTTAGTCCCTTTTGTCCTTATTTTTTATACATAATTCCTACAATACTTACAAACATATCTTCCCGTTTATTATGTATTTAACTATTTACTAAACTTGGATATTTATTTTGGGATATATATAATATTATTTGGCTTTTTATATGTTTTAATGTTTATTTTCTATATTAGTTTACTTATGTTATAATCTATATAAAATATTTGGTTAGATATATTTTCATTTATGTTTCATGATTTAAAATTATATAATAATTAATATATTGTGTTTTGCATATTGTTTAATATATTTTAAATAATTTTTATATACATAAATAATTTTTATTACAAAATAAAATATAGTTAAAATTAAAAGTACTTTATATTTTTATGTTGTCAAACAGTCTACTGTATAAAGCTCTTTCAAAAAAACTCTTTTTAAAATAATAATCAAACAATCAACTGGCTTTTTAGAAAAGTTAATCTCAGAAAAGATCTACAAAAAAAACTTTACTAAAAAAATTCTACTAGTATAAGCCCAATCAAACATAGGGTTAATGTGTATCAAAAGGGACATGGTTCTTAGGAAAGCAACTTTGGCATGTCCACTTGTACATAAGATAAGGCGGTCGGGCAAGCCAGGATTATTCCTCGGCGGAAGAGGCTTGTAGTACTCAGCTCTATGAACATGCTCAAATGCTTTTGAACTAGGAAAAGAAGATACCTAACCTTCGCCACCATTTTGAGCTAAGAACCCAAACTTAGATCTTTACCTTAACAATCTCTTTACCACCAAAATCAATTCGCTACCTTCATAAAATTTCTCAAAACCTAAAACCATGTCGAATGTTGTCACTTGTATTTCTAACCAATAATTATGAAGAAGATAACTTCACAAAGAAAAACAAATCCCTTCTGGTGGTTCGTCGCAGCCATCTGCACCGTCATATCCTTGGCCGTGATCCTTGCCGGCATCATCGTGTTCGTTGGATACTTAATCATCCATCCCAGAGTGCCGGTGATCAGCGTGGTCGATGCCCACTTGGACCAGTTCCAATACGACATAGCCGGAATACTTGTAACTCAAGTAAACATCGTTGTGAGGTCAAGGAACGATAACACGAAAGCTCATGCAAGCTTCTCAGATTTGGAGCTTACCCTTATCTTCGAAGGCATGGAAATAGCTAAACTGGTTGCAGAATCCTACGACGTGAAGAAGAATGACTCGTTGGATTTTAACTATGTGGCGACTTCAACGCCTGTGCCACTCAATCCAGAGCAAATGGAAGATGTTGGCATATACTTGAACCAGGATCGAGTTAAGTTTGAACTGAAAGGGAATGTGAGAGCTCGTTGGAGAGTAGGACTTATTGGGTCAGTTAAGTTCTGGTGTCATTTGAATTGTCAGCTCCTTTTTCGTAGATCAGATGGAAGCTATATACCCTCTCGTTGCACTTCCAAAGCTAAATAACGATCTCTTAATTCTTTCTATTTTTGGATGAAAATATAGTTTTACCTCGTTGCCTGCAACATTTGATCAGGTACTCTTTTCCCTTCTCTTTCAGATTCTCTTCTTTTTGTAATAACACATTCAGTATTAGTCACTAGTCACCCAATAATAAGATGTTCACTCATTGCTTATTTTCTAACCTTAATTTTATGCAATAACTTGGATGGTATTAAACATATTACGTAAGAATATCTTAATTTTCATTTATTTAAAATTTAGTTATTCTGCGTATGTTATTTAAAACTTTTTAATGTAAGAAGTTAAATATGTAAATAAAGTAATATACGTTGAAAGTTGAACTAAACTAACCTTGTACAAAGATTCTATGGTTAGTCAAATACTATTATAGAATAATGCAAACAAATTATAAAAAGAATTAAGAGAAAAAGGGTATAAGGGAACCTGAACCATTAAAAAAAAAAAGACATTACGAGAAAACGGGTATAAGGTACCATGAACCATATATAAACTGTTCGTAAGCATATGCAAGATCCACGCAACAAAACAGTAGAAAAAAGAAAAGAAACCAAACTTACCTTTGGCTTTCTATGTACGTTTCTTCCTTTTTCTTTTTCTAATGTGCTTCATGTTCAGGAATCAGGATATAGACAGTCAATGACCATGCCTTTGACGCTAAGCTTTCCCATCAAATTAAACCAAATAACGTTCATACTCTTGGGATTTATCTTTATTTTTTGTTTTTATTTTTAAATTTAGTTAATAAATTTTCATATTATTAAATAGATAGGTATTATTTAGTTATTTAATATTAAATATCAATACAATATGATTTATGGGAAAGAGTACATTTAACATTAGAATGAAGGCTTATAGAAAGGGCTAAAGAAACATGAATAAGATCATTTGACAAATAGTTACTAATGGCATATGACAAGATCTCCTTACTCACTTTCATCCGGAATAATGTAAACACAATCAATCACACTTTTGGCTCCAATACCACGTAGGATAGTTGCTTTGGAATTTGTATGATAATGGTTTGATCATTAGCTCTATATATGACCATCTACAGTGCATCTGAAGTGACATTTAGAAAATTAAGATCTACAACATGATTCTGCAGGTGATAGATCCTTTGATGATGCAAAGTCGCCATAATCGTTGTAGAATCTTGTTACCAAAATGCATTAATTGGTGCTTTGTTGGTAACTCTTAACAATGGAAGTGTCATCTTACCTTTGCCCCTGATTTTAATATCAAGTTGAATGATCCTATCATGTTTTTGAAGAATGTTTATTGATCACAAAACTTACGTAAAGAAGCTAAGGCAAGCTGATAGATTTTTCCAAGAGATATTTCTCTCATATCTCGTCAAAGGACTGCAATGGCCCTTCTGAGTTCAGGTGGTACTTCATCGGAAAGAGATGAGATAAATGTATAACAATGATTAACGTCATTAAATCCATTAAGGAGATAATATCTTTTCGTTATTTGTTGAAAATGTTTCTGGAGGTCATGTTTGATGATTCTCTTATACTCCAAAGCCTATGAAGATCAAGGCCTTACTCAATATTTTTTTTATCTTACAAAGCAATATAGAATTATGCTCTCAACCAAGAGAAGTCATATTAGGATGACCAAAATAGAATTTTTGGATATGCACTTCCATTATGGATTTTATCAGCCTAGTCCACACATAGCTAGTGAGCTATTACATTTTCTTAATGAAAATCTCAATATGAAACAGATTCAACAATTCCTCATAATTGTTACTGAAAAGTCCTTCCCTCCGATCACCAAAACTCCTCCAACTAAATTAGATGACATTGCTCGAACTTTGAAAAGATTGTTGCTTTTATGAGAAATAGGACTTGTGTATTGATATTTAGTAAAGGGAATTTATCATCTTGAAGGAACATATTTAGAGGTTTATAATCAATCACCAACCTCTTCTTTCCTCACTTTTGCTCAGCTCTTTTGTTGAAATGGAAAACCTAACAAGCCTACTGTGATTTTATGGGCTCCATCAATCCTTGTTGGAGTAAGATAGCATGCTTCTCTTATCCAAAGGCCCAATACCAATGGACTGTTATGCTATTTGGAATCAAGGTTGCTTTGTCGCTATTCCAACAGGTTATGACAAAAATTTATGAGCCCATTCTATCTATCACCTTGATCTATATTGATGACATTCTTTTGTACTTCAAGACCTATGAAGATCACAAAGCCCTGCTTCAATATTTTTGGGATCTTACAAAGCAATATGGAATTATGCTCTCAACCAAGAAGACTCGTATTAGGATGGTCCAAATAGAATTTTTGGGTATGAACCTACATAATGGACTTTATCAACTTGGTCCACACATAACTAGTGAGCTATTACATTTTCTTGATGAAAATCTCAATACGAAACATATTCAACGATTCCTTTGAATTGTTAATTATATTAGAGATTTCATCCCTCATGTGGCTTATTACACAACTCCCTTATCCAAATTGCTGAGAAAGAATCCACCATGTTAGATTAAATAACAAACCAGAGTTGTCCAACATTTAAAACATGCATGTTAGAATTCACCTGCTTTAAAGATTCCTAACAAAGGCTAACGCATTCTACAGTTAGATCTAGTGACCATTATTGGGGTGCCATATTAATTGAAGGGATTGATGGGAAGAGACATTATTGTGGCCATGCTACAGGTCAGTTTAAAGAATAAAAAAAAGTACTACCGTGCTATCTACAAAGACATCTTAGTGGTAAAAAAAGGAATTGAAAATTTCAGTCTTTACCTCGGCCCTTATCAATTGTTGATTGAAATGGAGAACACATCTTTTCCCAAGATTCTTAAGCCTAATAAGAGGACACTACCTGATAGCCAATTACTTCAATAGCAAGAATGGTTTTCTCTCTATAAATTCACCGTTTGTTCTATCAAAGGTCACCACAACATTCTTACAGACCTCTTTTCTTACCCTAAAAAACTAATCCACTCATTCTCTCCCCTTCTTAAAATATCAATTCCTCTTATCCTCCCTATCATAGAATTCCCTCAACATTCTAGGATTCAAAAATCCTTCCCTCCAATCACCAAAACTAATGTAGTAAGATGACATTGTTGTTCTCCTTAGCAAAGGCCTATTTTATTATCTCCATCTTATTCTCATAATCTAAACATTCAACCACACCCCCATTGCTTTGATACGGCCACACATTACTGAATCCTTTACCACTTTCATGATTCCCTTTTAGAGCCCATAATATGGCATTTATGGGCTTTATCTGTCTAATATGCATGCCTCATTTCCCTTTCTTCTTTACATGTGTACAAAAATCTTACCAATCCAACCAATGCTAATTCTCTCCCATAGGCATTTTTTTAGTAGTTTCAATGTCTACCAAAATTTTCATCTTGCACATATCCTCAATGGATATCAGCTATGGGATATTCCTTTAATGAATTAAAAAGCTCATATAGTTTTATCATTCACTAACCATATAGCTTGACAATGGCCAGATATATATGCGCCTTTAATCTTTTCCTACTCTGGCACACTTCCACTGACTGGCTATCTCTACTATTTTTTGGATCATCTCAACCATTTTCCCAAATCAACTATGCCAACTACTTGTACTTCTCTGGGTCCGTATCCAAGTGATTTTACTCTTCCAAAACCCATTTCCCCTTGATTTTATATTATTCAATATTATGGTTGGTGAACTACCATATCCTCCTAGTTTTGAGACCAGAATTTTGACGTTAGGGAAAGCTCTACAATGCCACAACCTAACACCAACATTGAGTCCAAACTTCTAGAATATATCTACAATGCACAGGATCCATGGCCTCTTGTTTGGATTGACATAGAAATAAACCGTTTTATCCAATCAATGGACAAAATGGGATGAAGACCTGATAGAATCAAATGATGAAAGTGGTGGACCACAATATCTACCTGCACCTCCTTGATAAACAATTTCCTTCTTATCCTTTAGGAATATTACTAGAATCCAGTGTTTCCCAATAATTCTTATTTTTACTATTTACTTTTGTATTCCACTATGCATTATTGTACTATAGGAATCTTTTTCCTAAATTTATTTGACTTCATTCTCTTTGCTTCGCTAATAAAATCAAGGCATCACTTTAGTTGTAATAAATTAAAAAAAAAGTAGAAAAATTAATTAACATATGTGTGTTTCCTATCATGTGGCTTGTTTATAAGGTCTCTCTCTCCTAAAAGCTTGATTCTAGAATAATGTAGTCACAGTCATAAAGAAAAACAGGCATATTTTGCACTTGCCTCTTCATGAGGATCTTGTGTATCAGAACATCTTTGACTATAGATCCTGTTTAAGGTCTAAGTTATATGTAGAAAGATTGGTCAATTTATATTTCTAAAATGTAAGCCTTGAGAGATGACACCCAAAAGAGAAGAGGGGTTTGTGTCTTGGCTAGCATATCTGAGATCTAATCAATCTTTGTTTATATTTGATCTCTTACGGAATCTGTTTTATAAATCATTTGGATAGTATATAGGTTGGAAACCTATGATGTAGCTCCGTTGAGGCTTACCGATGAAATATTCCTTGACCCTAACAGTCATAGCGAGAAGAGCTTTACTCAATACATATGGTCTAACAACGCTACGTACCTTTGTGAAGTTATCTCTCTATGCCCTTTGATCATATAGCTTGACTATAACTAGATATATATGCATCATTAATCATTTCCAACTTTAGTGCACTTCCACTGACTAGCCAAAGCAATAGAAAGATCTATTACAAGATCTCTACTATTTTTTGGATCATCTCAAGCCATGTATCTTGGTGAAGTTATCTCCATATGCACTCTGACCAAAGGTAGTCCGTGTGGTATCAAAGCTAGGAGTGTTATTGCCTATGTTTACATTATTCTGGATGAAAATGAGTAAGGACATCTTGTCATTTTCTATGAGTGACCCTTTGTCTAATGATCCTATTCATCTTTCTTTAGCCCTACCTATTACCAACCTTCCTTCTAATGTTAAATATACTCTTTCCCATAAAATTAAAAATCTTGTAGAAATTACACATCTTCTTGAGGAAAGTCATATCCATAATACTCCTTTTCCTTTACTCAGTCCTTACAGTATATATTCCGACAATCATTCTTAGAACAGAAGTATTAGAACCATTCTTACTACAAATCATCCAAAGGTTAAAGACATCATCCAAAGTTCTAATTTAAAGCAATGTGGTTTAAAAGATACTACAGTAGAACTGTATGTTGAATTGGAAATTCCAAAAGAACTTATCTCTCTTTGGCAAGAGCAAATTCATACCCATCTTTATATTGGAGCAACTCACTTAGTTCTCACTTTTCACTAAAGAAAATGAATTCTAGTTACCTTTAGAATCTCTCTTTTAAACACCACATACACAACTTACTAGAATGCATTAATTGGTACTTTGTTGACAACTATCAACAATGGAAGTGTCATCCTTACCATTTCCCCTAATTTCAATATTAGGTTGGATGATCCTACGTTATTTGAAAGACTCCATGTCCAAATCTAAATCACTAAAAGTTACCATTTGGTGATGAATTGTGAAAATCGTCACCAAGTGGTCCACATTTAGTGACGATTTCTAAAATCGTTATGAAATGCTCAACATTTAGTGAAGATTTCTGGAAATCATCACGAAAAGGTCCACATTCAGTGACGATTTCTAAAATCATCACCAAATGGTCCACATTTAGTGACGATTTCTGAAAATTGTCACCAAATAGTCCACATTTAATGACGATTTCTGGAAAACGTTACCAAAGGTCCCACAGTAATTTGCAACACATTTGACCGTTTGGTAAAATCGTCACCAAAGGGTTCACATTTTCAAAATTGTTAAACTAACATTTTTATAATCTATCATAATTAAGATATCCTTTATTGTAGATTTGTTTTGAATGTTTACAATGTGTTGTTGAAAAAACACACACAACAAAATTTTAAGTGTTAAACAGTAGTATTAATTAATCATTAATAATTAGTAAGAGTGTAAAATTTAGTTATAAAAATTTTAATAATTGTATCAATATAATTATATGATATATGGAAAGTTAATAATGCTTACAGCCATAGTACAAGAACAAGAACAGTCCATACTCAATAGTGCGCAGCTTGATCCCTAACTAGTAGAGAGGTTGTTTAATAAATTCATACAGATACAATAATAAATTAACTTTAAAGTTGAGTCCAGTTGATTGCATCTATAAATGACAATGATATAATTACTTTTTGGGATTCTAAGTGACAAGAGAGTTGGTAAAGGTGAATGAGTCTCCGATGTCTAGATTCTCGAGAAGGGTCCTTGCACGTTCGAAGGCACCAGTTACAACAGTAATAGTTCTTCCCTCGGGTGTAGGGGTTTTCACACCTTCTTACAACAACGTTTCTACTATAGCTAAACTTGTAGAGGATACAGTGAATAAGTTGCCAGATTTACTATGGAAGACAAGTTTTCCAGATGAACTGTTAGTACAAAATGGTTTACCTAAAACACAATCAGTATAGAACTTAGATATTGTCATATTAGTAAACCGTTAAATGAACTGAAATTAGAGTAACATGCATACGTGAATGACCAAACAAAGTCTGTGGAATTGACAAATTTTTCACATCAACTGATTTCTCTAATCCTTTACAGACCGTTATGGCATCGCTCCCACCTCCATAAGCATACATGTCATGTTCGAGATTCAAGGAAGTTTAAAACAACATGTAGTATATGCCATCAATTGTGAACATATATAATAGCTTCATAAAATGAAATGATATGTATTATAAGAAAAGTGACATTGTTCGAATGATATTAAACACCTTAAATCAGAAGATCAACCATGGAAAGCAAACGATCATTAGTGTATGAAGTAGAGATTTTTTTTGCATTGTTTATTTCTTCAGTAGGGATTGCCACATTCCTCCCAACGGAATGAATTAGTACCATCCGGAACTAGCCGTCATGCCAACGTTCCTTAATTAATAATGTTCAGAGGTTTATCTTACAAATGTCGATTTAGAATAAAATGATAATTTGTTCAACTCCAATTTCGATGATAAGTGAAAGTAAGTCCAGTTTAGCACTTATACATCTTCAATGTGCCTAATTACTATTAATGGAAATGAATAAAAGTAAAATACTCTTGAAGACCTTTCATCAAATAGTTACAAAGCTTTAATGAGGGAAGTGTTAAAGGTCGCTCGGAAGAAGCCAACCCATATACAAATAACAAAGACAGACAGTAAATCATCTTTGAAACACAACCATAAACACAACCCATACATTAAATGCATAATTAAGAACTCACAATAAACACCTAAAGGTATAAGTTAAACTTAGCACAACTTCGTTAATGAAAATAAAACAAAAGAACAATACCGATTCAATTAATGATGGTTCATCAAGGGTGTTCCACAATACATAACCTAAATAGAAGAGAGGATTTTGAGAAATGTTGACGACTTGAACGGGAATGGAGTAGCCTTTTATTGTGGTTGTCATTGAAAACCTAATGCAAAACGACGTCGTGTTTCTTATTTAGGTAAACGATGTCGTTTCTTGTTTACTATAGTTGTTTGGAGGTACTATTAATTAATTTGTTACGATCTATTGTATTTGGTCGACAAACGTCAGATGTAGCGGCTAATAGATAGTTCGTCGCCAAAGCCCGCGGGTTCATAAATAATTTTTAATAAATTTATTTTCCTATTCCAAATAAAACAAATTTTGAAATAAAAATTAAGTTATTCAATTGAAAACTATTTCCAAATTAATTTGTTGGCCCTTCAAATAAATTATAATTGGCTTCCAATTTTCAGAAGAATATAGATTTTAATTATTATAATTTTGAAAAAAGTATTTCAAAAAATTTATACATTTTAATTATTATAATTTATAAAAACAAAATTATAATAATTTAACAAGACATTGTAATATAATTAGAAAACTATTTCTAACAAATTAAAATTAAAGATTAGTCATTCCAAAAAAATTAAGCAAATGAAGAACAATTGCATATATAAGTGAGAAGATTAATTTAACATTTTTATGATGTATTAGGAATGCCTCATATATATTAATCAATTAAGAAAATTAAGAAAGTAAAGAACTTGCTTCGATTTTGGGCGATGATGTGAAAATTTGGTAGTAAATTGTCTACCATTTGCGACCAAGTGTGGTAGTTGGTCGCGGAAATGATCTTTTGCGACTAAACTTACTTCATTGCAAAAACCCTCGAGTGTTAATCAATTAAGAAAATTAAGATGTAAAGAAAATGTTTTTGGTTTTGGCGACGTTGGGTATAATTGGTAGCAAATTGGAGTGATAGGCGACGATAGTTTTGACCGTCGGAAAAAGGTAAAAGGTTTAGTATTAGCAATAAATTATCAATTTGGTAGTAAAATGTTGGACAATTTGCAACGCTATTTTATTTTCGTAGCAAACGTTTTACATTTGACGACGAAATGTAAATTCGTCGCCAAACATACCGAATGAGAAAAATTAAACAGACGCTAAGACAACGTCATTTGTAGGACGACAAATGACGCCATCCTACCGTCTGTTTAAACACAGATGCTTGCTCCCTCTCTTCTTTCCCCCCGAAGACCAGCGCCCCCTTCTCTCCTTTGTTTTTTTAGAACTAGCGTCTTCTTCGTGCCATATCTTCTCCTCTATCTGGACAGCAGCAAAGAATCTTCTCCGTACGCTTGCTCTCTTCATTTAGTGAGTATTGTTGATTGGATTTCAGACGTCTCATTGAAGTCGATATTGGTTCGATGGTTTTGTATTATGTTTTTTAGTTTTTTGTCAATTTATTTGCATTTATTGGTAATGATAATGGATGAGTGGAGCAAAAGTTATGTTATTGTTGTTAAAGGAAGGGAAAACAAACTATTTTTTGTGTTCTTGAGTTGAAATTTACTTGCCCATAAGGTGTTCGACAAAAGTCCTCATAGTGTTTTGAGTTTGTGATGTTGGAGAACCAAGGTTCAGTTATGTTAAAAATTAAATTATAATGTTATATTTTCTGTTATGTTAAAAACCAAGTTTGGAACCTGGGTAATGGAAAGGCAAAAGGAATAGGAGGGACACAATCACACATGGAGAAGACACCCAAACATTACACAAAATCTTTGAATTTAAAGGTTGAAAAGTGTCGTCAGTTTATAGCAACATATTATTGGGTTTGGAAAGTGAAGTGAGATAAGGGAAAGTGTCAATACTCAATAGTGATTTGATTAATTGATTGGTTCTTGATTTTTAGTTTAATAGGATTAGAACGATAAGTTTATGCATCTCTTGAATGTTCTTCTTCTATTAAAATATTTATTCATGTATTTATAATTAGAAAGATAAATAAGCATATCATTGGAAAAAACTGCTTGTATTAAAAAATTATATTCATGTTTTCAATAGTAAAATAATTACTAGTTCGTATATTATATACTCTAGGTTAAAATGATTGTTTGGTATGTGACGAATCTCTTCACTTTTAAAATACTTTATCAAATACTTCAACATCCTTTTGTGATTTAAATATGCTTTTATAATACCATAAAGAAGAAATTTTGCATTTAGTTGGTGATTGTGTATAGGTTTTTTTTTCGATGTTACCTTCCTCTATTTGATTAGAGCCAAAACCGAAAAATTTGTGTGGCATCTTTAGGTATATTCGATAAAAGCCCTCTTTTTGTATTTTGTTGGAAATCGAGTAAGACTAGTTGAATATACCTAAAAACTAGTCATTATAACGATTGAGACTTATGGAACTAGCAACTATTTGAAGTAGTTGTAGGATTAATCGTTCAAGTTCCTCCTTCTTAGTGGTTTGTATTGTTTGAAATGTTTTCATAATTGTCTCTGTCTTATGCTGTTGATGTTTAACTTATGTTAATTTACGATTACTAGATGCATATTTTTAATGTTTCAATTATGTTTATGTAGAATGTTATGTCGAATGTTTAGTATTTGACTTATGATCTCCTTATATTCATGTGGAATATTGATGTTTGAGTTAAGCTTAAGCATTACCCTCATATTTCGTTTTAGTTATTCAGTATAATGGCACCTGGTTGAAACAAGAGATAAAGGGTGGTAACAACCGAAGAAGTTCCTCCCCCATAACAACCAACTCAATCTGACCCCATTGTTCAATAACCAATAATTGCATCCTCGAATGAAAATAGTCAGCAACAACTTTTATCAACATCGTCAGTTAGTGCTGAGGGATCTTTAGGTATGTTATTGTTAACTAAACATATTTACATTAATGCTGAAATTACTTATTACATGTTTAGTGTATTTTTCTTATTATGAATTTTTTGTTTTTAGGTTCCAATAATGTCATTAGAAAACGAGGTAGAGGTATCACAAAAGGAGCTGAATTGTAATGGATGAATGTTGCAATGAACAGCAACTTGTCTGTGACCATTGGCCCACGCAACATCGCCCTCTGAATAAGATCCAATCTGCAAAATTGTCCAATGAGTTGGGCCTCGTTGTGAGGAATGAATCGTCTTGCCTTCAGCATGCCAGGCAGTTGAAGAAAGACAACTTGCTCCAAAATGCTTTAAACAAAGTTTCTGTAATATTTCAATTCATTTTATTAAATGTATTGCGATTTTACTTACCAAAAAATGAAACTTAAGTTATACGTGCTCTTTGTAGATAAAGCTCAATGTCGTTGATATCAACAAGCCTGAGGTTTCAAGTAGTGTTAATTCGCTGTTGAAACAAAGGGCAAAGGATCATCGATATAGACTTCATAACTATTACAAGTCTTTCTCTTTCGATGAAGAAGGAGACATGTTTCGAAACGGGTAAGTCTAGAAAATTAGACTAAAATGTGTGATTATTGAGCCTCTACGAAGGTTCATGTTTTTTTATTTTTTATTTCTTTTCATATTTCCTTCCATTATTTTTGTTTATACATTTCATGACTACTTCTCTTAATTTAGAAACGGAGTGAGAAAGCCAAGGTGAACAAAGCAAATATGAAGACTCCTTATAATACTGGCTCCAAATCATTTGTTGTTGTCCGACAAGAATTTGTTAGTGTAACGTTTTCAACTTATATTCAATTTCTTAATACAATAAATTCTATTGTCTTCTAATTTTTTAATTCATATAATAGAGCCAAACTCAACTCCAATGACAAGAGTGTGATAGGATCAGACTATTCAAGCTAACACACTAACACACTATAAGGAAGGTGAAGGTTAGACGTCTGAAGAGGCACAAAGTAACTACGTATGTATAAATAAATAAATATTACAGTTTATTTTTTATGTAATACTAAGTAATAATTTTTTACTTAACTCGATTTTTTACTTAAATTGTAGAACAAGATGTAAGAGTTGTTGCAGACATCATTGTCTCAGGGGAATCAACCCAATGTTGATGACATTTGCAATAATGTCCTTGGTACAAGATCCAGATATATCAAAAGTCTTCGGTATGGTCCTAAGCCTATTGGTGCATTTTCGTCACAACCAGCCTATGTTACGGCACTTCAAGAGGAGAACTAGTCATTGAAGGCTAAGTTACAATGTACAAAAGAGAAGTTAGATCATAACGTAAAAGAAGTCAAAAAGCTTTAAAAG
>JANIPN010000001.1:26403687-26416732 GCA_027478595.1 Erythroxylum anguifugum
AAGATCTACTGGTGGCTTTCTCATCTTTTTGGGGAACAATCTGCTGGCTTGGAAATCCGGTAAACAGTGGACTGTTGCTCGTTCCTCTACCGAATTGGAATTCAAAGCTATTGCTTATGCATGTGTTGAGGTTAAGTGGCTCTTGAAACTACTTATTGAACTAGGTGTGCAGCTTTCTACCCCTCTACGCATTTGGTGTGATCGACTTTCATTGCGTCTGAGATCTTATTGCTCGCAAGGAGGTTACTGTTGGTGTTCTCTCCTCCTCTGATCAATTGGCAGACATCCTTATGCGGCCACTTCCTAAACAGCAGTTCAATCATTTTGCATCCAACTTTCGATTGTGCTCGTCCCCTTCCTCGGCTTGTGAGGAGCGTATTAGATAATGTTAGTTGTATAGTTATAATATGCTATGGATTTAAATTGATATGCTAATATCTCTACATTATCTCTAAGATTTGTTTCTAACATATATAACCAATAGCTTGTATTTATATATCTCTTGTATATCGTCAGATTACACAATCCAGAAAACTATTTTCAGATCTCCTTTCATATTAAGTATTCGATGCTTTGAGTCCTCGTACAGTTGATATGAACTGACTTAGCTCCTAAACAGGCTGGATAGTGTGAATTGAGCACTCGTCAGACGACCAAATTGTTTAGTAGGAGATATATAGTCTTAATATATTACATGTGATGGGATTAGATTAACTCAAAACAGTTTCCCATGTTTCCCACTGTGCTCTTTTAGAAAAAGAACAAGTTGATAATTTACCAATTCAAAAAGTGGACAGAAAGTTGATGCGTAGGTCAAGTTCCGTTGTCCTAGAGAAATAATGAGGAGCATATAATATATAAACTGTCGTGTAGGTAATTATGAGTCAATATGGGTATATAGCCGTGTGCCTAAAAGAATAGTCCACCGAGAACTTCCGGACTTATGTCGGGCTTTAGAAACTATATATACAATAGCAACTTGATTGATCACTAGAATTAAAGTGTAATTTTGCACCTTTTTATTCACATGTGATTGGTTCGCTTCTAATGTAAAGTTCAATGAAATCATAGCATAGAGTATTGCCCATCTTCCTTTTGGAAATATTCCTTCAACTTTTGATTACTTCAGTCTTTAAATCTGTATTTAGCATACCATTTCCTTTTCTTGTTTCTGGACAGAGTCGTTAGAACCTATTTTAGCTTCACAATTAATTTGCATTACGCTATTTTTGGCTTGCATGCGGATCGAGCAGACCTCGGTACAGTCACCAGACTTAATATTCTAAAAATTCAGAGTTGACCAATCCATTAATTTACATGAGATTACTATGCTCGATTTTAATACGTCAACTAATGAAATAACGAAGTGGTTTTTCTGATATAACTGAGACATTATGTATAAGTAATCGGGATAAAATTAAATAAAATCTTAATAATATTCTTAGCCGCAAAAGAGAAAGCTTTTGGTGGCAAGTAGCATGCCAAAAGTTTTAAACTCTTAATTAAACTTTATGTGGCGGAATTATAGTTATTGCGACAAAGCAAAAGTTGCCAACTTCCATCTTACGTTGTCGTCTCTCTTTTGATTTTTATATCACGAGTTTGTCTTTCTCTATTCAGCCTTTTTGGATTCCCTTGAAATCCACGAACTAGAGCACAACCACAGCATCAGGCGCTGTCCCAACCATGATTTCCTTGAGAACTGTCAAGTCAATCAAATCCTAGATAAAGATACTCCTATCATATGCTATCTACTCTTTTTTATTTGCACTATCCATTATTCATATATGTTTATTAAGTGACAGGTACGTCAACAAATTAAGATAGCTGGCAACGGACATCAGCAGATATGCATAGATGGCCAAGCTCGCACTGAACATAGTGAAGTTAGAGCTATAACACTGCACCTTATTATGTGTTCCGAATCGTTTATGAAATGGTTAAAAATGAAGGAAATACGAAATATCTGATTTCGCTTTCATCTTAACTTCCGAAGCGTTTTTGTGGCCAAAACAAGCTCTAATCTTCAATCTCCAATCTCCAATCTCCCGGGACTTTCACGGAAAACGTTCACCAACACGTGGTTAACGTCTTTTTACAGTTTTTTCAATACGTAAACGCTCTTAACAGGTCAGAGGATCCGTATGCTTACGAACGATATGAGCAACTGCAGAAAACCTTAGCCTTTATATATAGCTTCTATATCGGGCTTCCCCATTACAAGTCTGATATAGGTCCGGTCCACACTAATTAGAATTCATTTTCGTCCTGAGCTTCGACCCATTGATTTAGATCATTTATTGGGCCACTTTATTACCCTTATCTGGATCAAATTACATAACTTAACCTATAAGTTATTGAAAAGCTGAAAAATACAATTAATAGTTGTCCAACATAATGAGAAAGGACAAAATTGTTCAACATTCTCCCCCTTGGACAATCATTAATGTGGTTTTTACTCAAGTTTTAAAATAGTTTGAAAACTCGATTACGTCACGCTGCTGTATGGGTACCAAATTTAAAAATTAAAAATCCAAAGGTAATGAAAGTCCAACATTTCATCTTGCAAGGCTTTCGATATCAAAAAATATCAAACACATGTGTTATGTGTGACACAAGTCCAATATAATCACGAATATCTAATGTCTTACTAACATGAATGAAAAAATGGAGTGTGGCAAACTAAGATGATACCTATATGATAGCACATGCAATTTAGCATAAAGTTGGAGAAATCGAGACCTATAAACGAAGATGATACCTATATGATCTAATACGTATCATCTTCGTTTACAGGTCTTGATTTCTCCAACTTTATGCTAAATTGCATGTGCTAAACTACAACAGAGAAATCTTGTTTTCTCTTACTAAATGCTAAATAGTATTAGAAAAAACCTTGTTTTCTCTCACCGAATGCTAAACAGCATTAGAGAAAACCTTTATGTTCCCCAACGGAATGTTAAACTGCATTAGAGAACCTTTATGAGACTATACCTTATATCCTCCTATGTCATATCAATTTATGGATATCCGTACTAAACTGTTTGTATTTAAATGGCATAGGCTCAAGGTCAATCTTTATATATGCCTAATTACCTTTAAAATGCTTAAGATCAACAAAAATCTTAAGGCTTTCATATGTATATAACTATACACAAGAACAATTATTATAGAGGATAAAAAGATGATCATCTATATTAATAAATAACCATAATGTCATAATATAGTAAAATGTAAAAACATTTAAAGAGCAAATACAATGATCCCTAACTACTGCTATTTAAGGACCTTAACATGCCCATACCGAATACATGTGTAACAAACACTAGTGGGCGAAGTCATTTAGTAAATGGATCAGCTAACATCTCCTTAGTCCTAATATGCTCCACTTCGATGTCACCATTCTAAATCAACTCCTTTATTGTCAAGTATTTGACCTGTAAATGTTTATACCCTGTGATATTCTTGTTGTTGTTACTAAACAACACTGCAATAACTCAGAAATCAAGTTTCTGAGCCAAACTGCTTGTATAGGAGCTCCACAACATGCAATAAACTCTACATGCATGGTTGAGGAAGTTACTAGTGTGTGCTTGACAATCTTCCACAATACTGCACCATCTGCCAATATAAAAATGTACCATAAAGCAGATTTGCGATCATCCTGACATATAGTAAAATCAGAGTCTGTATATCATGTGGGGTTGAAATCATTGACTTTTTTGTATGTCAACGTATAATTCTTAGTACCCTTAAGGAATCTCAACACTTGTTTAACTGCATTCCAATGGTCCATACCTTGGTTAGCCAGATATCGACCCAACAATCCAACAACAAATACAATGTCTGGTCTGGTACACACCTGGGCATACATCAGGATACCAACTGCACTAGAGTATGGGACATTCCTCATAGCCTCTCTCTCAACTTCATTCTTTGGACACTGTGCCAAAAAAATCTCTCGCCATAAGAGATAGGTGCTATAACAGATTTACATTTAGCTATATTAAACCTTTGTAGCACTCGCTCAATATATGCTCTTTATGAGATGCTCAATGAGTGTTGAAATATGTCCCAATGAATCTGTACACGAAGGACAAAAGATGATTCACCTAAATCCTTCATGTCAAAGTATTTGGCCAAAAGATATTTCACCTAAATCTTTCATGTCAAAGTGTTCGGTCAAAAGTTGCCTTACCTCATACAACATGGTCAAATCATTTGACGCGAGCAAGATATCATACGCATACAGTAATAAGAAGATAACTTTGCTTCCTCTGACCTTATAGCATAAGCATCTTTCAACTTTGTTTTCTACAAAGCCGAATGAGGTCAAAACCTCATCAAACTTTACATACCATTGTCTGGAAGCTTGTTTCAAATTGTATATTGATTTAATCAACTTACAAACTTTTTCAATTACATCATGATCCTGAAATCCTCCAGGTTGCTCCATATAGACCTCCTCATAAAGATCACCATTCAGGAAAGCGGTTTTAACGTCCATCTGATGTAGCTCTATGTTATAATGAGCTATTATTGTCATAATCCCTCTAAATGCATCCTTCAAGGACACAGGAGAGAAGGTAACATTGAAGTCAACTCTTTCTCTCTGAGTGAATCCCCTGGCAACCAAACGTGCCTTAAACCGCTCAACTTGACCATATGTTTCCTTCTTGGTCTTAAATTGCCACTTGCAACTAACATGCCTGCAATGTTGAGGTAAATCAACAAGCTCCCATAACTTATTATGCCTCATAGATTGCATCTCATCCTTCATTGCTTCCCACCACAATTTCGCATGAGGTACAGAAACTACTTTTGTAAAAGTAACTGGATCAATAACATATCCTATGTCATAGTCTTGCTCACCCAAATAGACTATGTAATCATAGTGAGATAGCAAGCCTCCTTTCTCTAGTGGATCTGCACAACTACATAGGTTCTTGTACCTTAGAAACCTCTTCCTGAACAGGTATAGGTCCCTGTGACTACATAGGCATGGTACTTGGACCTTCATCCACCGGACCTGATTGTATGAGAGGTAAATACGAAATAATCGTAGTATCCATCTTGTTATCTCCTGGAGGATGTGAGGATCCTCCCTCATCATGGACATCGTATTCCAGAAACTTAGCCGTTTGCGATTCTACTATTCTGGCCCCTCCTTCTTTATAGTAAAATCTGTAGCCCTTAGAGTGGTCAGGACAACCTACTAAATAGCAATGAGTGGAACAAAGTTGCAATTTTCTCTTATAAGGATTTACAACCTTACCTCAGCAGGGTAACCTCACACACAAATATGTGCAAGGCTTGACTTCCTTCCAACCCAGAGTTCAAAAGGTGTCTTTGGTACTGATTTACTTGGGACTCTGTTCAAGATATACAATGTCGTCTTGATAGCTTCGCCCCAAAGGTATTCGGGTAGGTTAGTCCTGCTTTGCATTGACCTCATCATGTCCTTTAGGGTGCAATTGCGCCTTTCGGCCATACCATTTTGCTTAGGACTACCTGACATAGTGAACTGAGTCGTTATTCCAACTGATTCCAAATACCTGGCAAACGAACCCTTTTCTTGTCCTGCAACCCCATGTTTGCCATAGTATTCCCGTCCCCTGTTAGATCTGACTATCTTTATTGATTTTCCCAATTGGTTCTCAACCTCAATCTTAAAGATCTTGAACTTATCAAGAATTTCAGACTTTTTCTTAAGTAAGAACACATAGTCATTGCGGGAATAATCATTTATAAACGTTAGAAAATATCTAGCATTGCATAACATGACTGTATAAGGACCATTAACATCAGTATGTATGAGGTCCAAAAAACTAGAAGCACAAGTTAACCCCTTTTTTTATTTTGGTCAACTTACCCCTATAACAATCGATACATGTTTCCAGATCACTAAAGTCCAAAGTTGGGAGAATGTTATCCTTTATCAATCTCTCAACCTCTCCCTGGAAATGTGGCCAAGACGTTTATGCCACAACATGTACGATGTTTCCTTTATGAATGCTCTCTTTCGAGTAACAGGTTCAACAGCATAAGAAGAGGCATATATTTGGTTAGGAGTAAGACACATTCTATATAATTCATAGGATAAGAAGGCAATTCTGATATGTCATGTATTGATAGAAATATTTACAACCGAAGTATCAAATACAAAATGATAACCCTCTTTATTCAAAACTGATACAGATATCAAGTTCCATCTAAAAGATGGTATATAAAACGTGTCTCATAAAACTAATACAAACCTGTTATCGAGGTTCAATTCTACATCTCCTACAAACAAAACACCCACCTCTTCATTTTTGTCGACCATCAGCTTCTCCTCTCCTTTAGTCGGCCTTCTCTTGGATGTAAACCCCTGCATTATGGAACCAACATGATTAGAAGCTCCACTATCTAACCACCAAGAACTTAATGTAGTTATAGCTATATTGGATTCATGAATCATATAGGCCGAGGAGTTACCTGACATTTCCTACTTAACATTCCATAACTTGTACTTTTCATAATTGGCCTTTCTATGCCCCTTCTTCTTACAAAAGAAGCACCTCATATCCTTTATGTCATGTGGGCCCTTAGCAATGCTGGACTGTCCAGTCTGAATTTGTGGAGAGAGTTTTGGGTTTCTTACCTTTATCCTTAGGCTGTTAAGGCTTAGCCTTCCCCTTACTTTTGGCAGCAGCAAACAGGGCTATATGAGGAGAAATCTTAATTTTCTCCTCAGCTGCAGTACATCAGGAAATCAAGGCATTGATATCCCAGGCCTCATCCTGATAGATGTAGGAGGTAGCCAACATCTTAAACTCTCGAGGGAGAGTATTTAGTGCCTAATGCACTATGAGTGTGTCAGAAATAGGTACATCTAGTGCCTTTAGCTTACTCTGAAGGTGAACTATCCTAATAATGTACTCTTTAACGCCTCCTTTTCCTATATACCTCATAGAGAACAACTCTTTAATAAAGGTGCTCTACTCTGCATGAGAAGACACGTTGTACCTCTAGGAAATGTTATCTATAAACTCCTTCACTATGATCGTATCCGGCAATCCACTGAGCAAATGATCTGGGATCGATCTCTTGATGGTCTTATAGCACATCCTATTTGACCGCTCCCAGATTGCCATTATTGCTTTATCAGCTTCTGAGCTGATATCAGTAAGTGGAGAAGGCCTCTCGATATGCATCGCTATATTGACGTCAGTCATCTCTAGCGCAAACTCAACATCCTTCTTCCACTTCTCGAAATTGAAACCATTTAAGGTCTCAATCGAGACAACATTGTTGTTTACAAAAAAGGTAAGTGAAAAATAGAAAAGATAATATAAAGATCAGTATAAATGCAGGATAACAACAATACTTAAAGCATTAAAGCAATATCTATACCGAAAATATGATCACACATATTATGAAATACCTTTGGGCTGAATATATAATATATACAATTAGACTCCCACATAAAAGCGATCAGAGTACAAACCATCAACTATCATGACACTACCACCTTTGAGTGAATAGATCATTTAAGCAACGACTTTTCTCTATCTAATGCCTTTATGAACATATCAAAACCCTATGTAAGGCCAACACCTTTGAGCAGAATAACCAAACATAAGGCCAGAAACATCCCTCAACAAGTGAGCAGAACAATCTAAAATATTGACTTGAAAGGTCACTTTAGTGACTACATCCTTATCAGTACCTTTGAAAGTTCACCAACACAAAGGATACATCTTTATGACATTCTCACATTCTATATGGGCATAATGTATGTAAAAATCATCTATAAATGCAAAAACCAAATGCACAGTCAAATAATTATATACTAGTACTGAAACATTGTCTTTAAACTTTGTTTGAGACTTTTATTTTAAAAATTCTCAATGAGAGTGACTATCATACTTTCCTAAATACCAAACCTATCACACGAGACATAAAACTTTAAGTATCTCCCTTTTGCAGTTTAGAGCACGAAAATGTACTCAAATCAACTTAACGAAGATTTAAAACCTTTTTCGAAATCCAATTACTAACATAATAAATTCAGAAAAATTGAAAAATCACTTTAAAAATTCCCCAACTGACTCAAAAGGACTCGGGGCAACTTTACGAAAATTTTAAAATTTTCTCCTTTTTTAAATTTTGGTGCTAACATCAGCAGCACTGTAGCGCTGACGTTAATAGGAGTCATGCCTGTGCGTGGCAAGGGGCGCGCGTGCAACGATGCTTAGCACGCGGACACGCACTTTCACTTTACGCATGTGCCGCCACGTGTCCAAATCGTTGCTGTTAGCATGTCGAGACAGATGGCGAGTGCGTGCGATGTATGTATCAGCCATTCCGCACCCGTGGGAGAACAGGCCGCCTGAGGCGAGTGCAACACGCATTCGTCACCTCGTGGACCCATGTCGGAGGACGTGATTAGCATGTGCAACACACGCACCATCCAAACCGCCTAATGGCAGCTACTGTAGCATCGTCAAGTATGTGCAGTGCAATCGCCCTTCGACGGGAAGGGCAATTTTTGGTGATCCTAGGACTGCTTTTTGCACTTTTTTGGCCCATTTTTGACCTAGTTTTTATAGCTAGCCTTATGTATACTACTTTTACGTAATCATATACGCAAAATAATCAAAAAACAAATCAAAACTGATGAAAATCATCATGGATGAAAACTAAAAAACCTTCATTTTTGGCAACCCAATCACGTAACCGCACTAATACCACATGTAACATAGCATAGACCTTATTAATTGTCCTAGATCGTTCATGAAAGGGTAAAAACAAAGAAAATGCAGAATACCTGATTTTGGTTCCATCGTGACTTTCGAAGCAGTTTTCGTGTCCAAAACGAGCTCCATTCTCCCGGGACCTTCATGGAAAATGTTCACCAACATGTGATTAACGTCTTTCTCCAGTTTTCTCAATAAGCAAGTGCTCTTAACGAGTTAGAGGATCCGTATGCTTACGAATGATATGAGCAACTGCAGGAGACCTTAACCTTTATATATAGCTTCCATATCGAACTTCCTCATCACAAGTTTAATATGGGTCTGGTCCACACTAATCGATATCCATTTTATTTCTAGACTTCAACCCATTGATTTAAATCATTTATTGGGTCACTTTATTACCCTTATCTGATTCAAATTACGTAACTTAATTGATAAGTTATTAAAAACTCGAAAAATACAATTAATAGTTATCCAACATAATGAGAAAGGACAAAATTGTCCAACAAGAACTTGTATATGATGATTAATATAAGGATACATTTCAAACGAAGGAATTAATGTAACGTGTCAAACGTACTAATGGGTGACACAACATTTGTTAAGTTTCTCTGGATTTTCGATGAACTAAAATACATTTGTCAAGTTTCTCTAGATTTTCGTTGAGCTAAAATAGCTTTGGAGATGTATGAAAAGCGGGTTTTAAAGGCGAGAAGACAAGCGTTTCTTAAGGTTTGTGTTGATCTTTTCTCTTTTCGATTATTTCTAGTTTATGGCCACCTTGTAGGATTAACAATTTGTTCGAAATATGTTAGAATTACTTATGGGGCTAAAAAGTATATCTATATAAAATACGTTTTAAAAACCTTCACAAAAAATTCCTTTGCATGGTTGGTAGAAAATTAGCAACCGATTATGTCACTTTAATCTTAAAAATTTTGAACCATCTAATTTTTATTTGGTCTTTAACTTTTCGATTCAATTTATTTTAATAACTCTTGTTATTGAAAACTAATCAATTTATTAATTAATCGGTTAATTTTTATAAATTAATAAGTTCCTACAAACTAAACTAAATGAATTAATTTTTATTTAATAATTTCTTTTTAATAAAACTTTAAATTATTCAATAATTAAGGACAATTTCTTTCAAATTCTTTAATTTTATTTAATCTTTAGCTGATTTCGTGACAGTTTAATCTCAGTTGAACCTTTTAAATCTTAAACATTTTATCTTATTGATTTAATTTTTTGTCTTATTTTTAAAAACATTGATTATAACTAATTTCAAGTAAATTAGTATGATTTGCATTTAATTCTGCATTTTTACGGACAAAAGAATTTTGCAACAACAATCCCAAAGCACAATCAGAACTTGCAAAGTTTACTCCACACGAGTTATCTCTTTCAATAACGTGATTTTGGACTGTTAGCTATCAAGGCGATTGCTTCCTTGAATATGCTAAAGTATATACTTAATGTTTTAAATTTTATGTAGATCTTTTTGGGCTACCCCTCAAAACTAAAACAGAATTAAAAAAAATTGTACTATGAAAATTTGAAAGAAAAAAAGTCTATATATATTTTTAGTTACTTACTAATACGAAATTACTATTTCATATAATCTAACTAATTATTTTAAGAACTTGGTTTGGGTGAGCCGCACCGCTTTTAGGTTTTGTCCCCTTTGGTGGCAGCGAGTTGAACTACAACCGTTTACCTCTGTGGGTGTCTGGGGCTCAAACTCGAGACCTCAGGGTTTTGTTGGGTGCAAGACCCACGCCTCACACCACTTGAGCTATAGCTCAAGTGGTGAGAGGCGTGGTCTATGAGACCAACAAAACCCTTTGGTCAGCGGTTCGAGTCGCAACTCCACCCTGGCAGACTAAAGCGGACAATACCTAACAGGCCATGGCTCGGAGATTTGGACAGATCTATAAGCGGGGGCTACTCCCCTGTGGGCTTCGGAACCCACCCAAACTAGAACTCATGTGGAATTTACGTATGGATAACCATATTCAGGAAAATCAATTTTGACCCCACCAAAAGTACAATGAAAAATAATTTATATATTTCATTTAAATATATGGCTTATTTTCATAATTTTAAATTTCGTACTTAAAAAAGAAAAAAAATTCTAGAATAAATTGTTGATAATCTTTAGCTAGCTTTATGTTTGTGCAGCCTCATAATGTTTATGGAATTACATCTGACAATTGAATATGTAATGAGGTTGATTAGGAAGAATTGTTTGCATGGCCATATATCTTGGAAACCATTATTACCTGCTCCATATGAAAAGTAAGAAATGGGTACATTTTCAGGGGCAAGGTTTTATGCAAGGAAGCCTTCTACTACAAAGCACTAAATTGGATTAGAGGTATTATGTTATTAAATGTCAACACCAACCTAGCTAGGCTCTCATGTAATGACATCCAGATGGCGCATTAACTAGAATCAAAGCATGCACTCATAGTAAACAAGATATAGTTGTATAAATTTCTGTTGCTGTTAGCTAATAATTTATCCATGTTGTCAACATTGTTGATATAGTGTAGGTCAAGCTCTCATATCATTAGTTAACTTGGTTTTTGAGATGGTTTATTAATATAAATATCCCTTGTACCAACCACAACATGAAAAGGAATTCCACTTGTTTAAGGAAATTAGATTGACACAATTATTGAAGGAACATTTATGATAGTAGTTTCATGTGAATTATATTTTTAAGATCATACATTAAAAATGAAATTTCGATACATAAGATAATTAATTATTTAAAATAGATGGCTCACATTTAGCCACGGGTCTGGTTTAGAATGTGTAGGCTACAACAGAATGATTGGATGTCAAAGCTTGTTATATACACTAGACTCGGGCCAAATATTAATGCAACGACACTTAGTAATATAGTCCTGTAGAAATACAGAAATGAAGATATAATAATGCGCAGTCTTATCTCTATCAAATAAAGATGCCGGGCAAATTTGAAGGTCATTTTATAAAATGTTGGGTTGGCTTGGTGAGTCATAATATTTACAAATAAGAAAAAAGTTTAGAAATTGTTATTTTGATAATTTCTTATCAATATCAAATAAAGAATTACATAAAGATAATTATATTAATACAAAATTTTTATATTGTTTTTCACTAAATGAAATACGAGTGGCTATGATGTTTACTAATTGCACCCAATGAAACAGAAAAACGGACTGACAGACTAAATACTGTCACCAAGCCTATCTTGGATTGGACTCGCAAATTCCTTCCTCGGAAACAATATCCTTGCTGAAGTCCATACGATTTTATAAACATATATATAAACATAACTTCTGTGGCACATGGAAAGGAAGATGAGAAGTGATCTTCATGCTAGGTCTATTAAAACCTCCCCAGGTACCCAGCCAGCTGCAAAGGTCTTCCTCCATGCCTGTGGTCTACTCTTTCCACAAACCAGAGGCTGCTTACGGGACAACGTTAATACATGATAAATAAAAACACGAGTTTGGAGAGAGTAAAACAGAGACACAAAGAAACAGAGAAATAACATGTCAAATAACAACTTATGCTCAAAAATATTTTTGCTCATAATAGACGTGATTGCAAATTAAGAGAAGTTCATAAAACTAAAGCTTGAGGCTTTTACTGCACATGCCTGTTATCTTGGACAAGCTACTTTACAAGATGAGCAGTTGCATAGTTCATCACTTCAATAAGCTCAATATGATTCTACAAAATTTGCTGTTTCTACTTCTTGCATTAATTCACCATGGTATTTAGGCATTCATTCAACATGGTATTTACGCATGCCTATTATGGTCTCAAAGATTCAAGGTTTTCATATCCGAAAATAAATAAGTAAAAAAATGAACTTATTAGCTAGTCCTCCTGGACGGATCCAGTAAGGATTAGTAAATGTTGGATTATGTTCCTACATTCATCACTGGAAGCCAATGCAAAAATTAAAAATAAAAATTCCAAAAGTTCTCTGCAACAATTTTTCCTTATTTCAAAAGAAGAAAAAAAACGAGTTGAAGAAAAGGGGAGAACCATAATGCAAGAGTAACGTTCTGACCTCTTATGTGTGGGTTTATTCCTAAGAGATAAGCAAAAAAGATTCTGGTGAGCACCTGATATAACTTCACATATTCCCATTTGGATGTTTGTTCCAAGACAAGTAAGAAGGATCAGCAAGTGGCCTGCACAATCAGAAATATCAATTTCCTACACGACATCACAAACCTTGAGTATTCCTCAGAAAAGCAACTAACTGATATCATATAATGTCTATCTAAATCTACCTC
>JANIPN010000001.1:26450167-26468574 GCA_027478595.1 Erythroxylum anguifugum
TTGTTAATCCATGTCCGTCGCAACATAACAACAACGGATAATATTCTGTCGGTGTTCCGTTGACAATATCCTGACGGTTTATGGACCGTCAGTATATTATAGCGACAGCCTATTTAACGACGGTTTTTACTTTCGTCCCTTGCCGTCGGTAAGGTACATTTGCGACGGAAATGTTCAATTCTCCGACGGAATATTCCGTCGGAAATAGTCAATTTTCTTGTAGTGTTATAAATTCTTGAATGCCTTTATAGTATAAGAGCATTTAACAATTTATAATAATGTGCAAACCTCCCCCTCTTGAGCTAGCTTTTGAGAGTGAGTTAGACACTTTCTAACATGGTATCTTTCGTATTTGTTAAGACTCGTAACTCAAGCTTTCCAGTAATTGAAGAGATGTCTAGGGTTAAAATTTCAATTTCTAGTGGCATGTTTATGCTTTCCGGTACAAAAGAATCCGTTTTTGGTGTACAGACAAATACTAATAAAGCTAGATATATTTAACATTCACATCTTAAGTGGGATCCTTAAATATAATATGTTTTAAATAATAGATTTTATGAATTTAATGAAAGTTTAAAACATGACGATCTCCTACTGTTTAAGGAAAATGTTATAATCATTGTGGTCATCCACATAGCCTAGCAATCCAATTTATGGTTATCCCTAATTAGGATGTGAAATTAAATCTGGATTTTTTAACAGACGAAATTTAATATCCCCAACACTACAAAAAGAAAATGATAATTTCTTTTACGAAAAATATTAATAGTTGTTGAAAGCATTAAGAGGTACAGTTGTGAGTTAAACATTAATTTTAGGAAAAGTCCAGTTAGTGATGTGTTTGGGTGAAACACCCGGAGTCCAGATCCTTTGTTCAATATTATGGTATCTTATTGTGTCCAATAAATCTTAGTCATTTATTTATGTAAGTTTCGCATAGGACCCGCGTGAGTCCCACAAAATAAATGACTGAAATTCTATGAGACAAAATAAGAAAGAGTAAAACTGGACAGAGAATCTAGACTGGAAACACCCCACCCCCTCCTCTCTCCCAATTTGGTTTCTCGTCATCTCCACGTGTCCGTATCTTTTCTTTAATGAATTTAATAGATAGATACCTAATCATAATTCAACAATTTCTCTGCTCACACTCTAACACACCACACATGTTGCATGTATATATATATAATACCCTTCACCAGTATATGCATACCATCTTCAGTCCCCACTAGCTGAGATTAGGGTGTGTGTGTGTGTCTTTCAAGTTCCAAATTATGATGCAGAAGAATGGTGGTGGTGGTGAAGACCAGATAGTGGTTGATTTAGGTAACATTGACCCTCAAAGACTCTTTTTGGAAGGAGAATACGATGATCATCAGGTACATCACAAACCACCCTTTTACATCAGCTCTCTCTCCCCCTCGCAAATGGAGTCTCTGGCCGCTGTTTGTGACGCCTTCTTACCATCCGTCGACGTCCCCGCCAACACTGCCGTAGACGACTCCGTCGCCACCTTCTACCGGTCATCGGCTTCCATGGCCGGAACTCCTGAACGAGTAGGACTTCGTTCTTCACAACCCCATGAATTTGATACATATAATATAATATATTATCTCTGTTCTGGTCACCATCTAATTAATATATTTTAATCACTTTGCATGACACTGATGCACGCACATCTTTAAATTTCTTTTTGAATTGTTTTCGTACGTCCATTCATATAAACTGTTACAATAGACATAACAGAGATGACTTCTGGTGACCAACGACAAAAAGGTCCTTCTCATGCATGTCCCCATTTCTAAGCAGTTGATGCCGTGACTTTTCCTTTATAAACTAACATATTCATACGGAAGTATATGAATCAGGGAAAGAAGTATACCCCAAGTCCCAACCTTATTAATTGAATATATGTGGTGGTCCAAACTCCAAGAACAAATTTTCCAAGTCCAAACTTTGTGCATTATTATAATGGATTTATGTAGTTTTTTTTATTAATATGGAAATTGATATTAAAAGTGAATACCAAACTCCATAACATGTACAAGCAATGATCAGTTACATGTTTATTATTTAATGGTATTCATAAGAATGAATTGTCTTTTATGATATGGATGCAGCTAGCAGGACTGATGAGCGAAAGGCTGAAGCACCCAAAGAAATGGTTGATTATGTTGGTGTTATGGCTTCTATCAACAAGGCTTGGAACATTAATGTTGTGTGGGCCGAATAGTATTACAAGCCATTTTCCATACTTTCAGAGTTTCCCTCAACTTCCTCAGAAGAAGAGAGAAGAGATACTGATTTTTTGGAGATTCAACTTTATCTATCTGCTCAGAATGCTTTTCAAGGCCATGAAACTCCTCTGTGTACTAGTCTACTTCTCCCAGGTAATTAAAATTATCTTATTTATTACTCCATTTGATTCATAATAAGTGTCGTTTTAGATACATTTTAATTTTTCAAAATAAGTGTCATTCTTAACTTTGTATGTATGTTTATAATTTTACTTCCAAAATTAATCTTTAACTTCTCTCTCATCTTAATTACACAGATCACAATTTCAAAGCAATTTAATATGCAATTTCTCACACAATTTCTTATTAATATACAATTTCTCTCTCATCTTAATTACACATATCACAATTTCAAAGCAATTCATGGGAGTATTAATAAGAGTATATCTATAATTTCATTAGCTTTCTTAATACGCGTGCATTTTTCTAAAACGACACTTATTATGAATCGGATGGAGTATTATTAATAATTATGGGATCCTTAGTTCCTTGTCATTAAATTTCAAGATCAATTTTGAATTTGCAAGTGGTGATCTTTTATCTACAACTGCGACTTTTTATTTTAATTTGTAAATATTAATAAATAGAACCTTATTGGTTACTTGAACATGATTTTCACTAAAATTAGAATAGAATGCATCACGTGAAAACGACCATTAATAAGATGTGTGACAGGTGCGTCTTTGTATCTTACTATGAGAAAGTGAAATAATGATAATGTTTAATTATGTTAAAATATTTTAATAAAAATAAAAGGATGTTTTTTATTATATTATGAAATATTTTAATGATTTTAAGTATATTATTTTTAATAAGGAAAGTATTGAAAAGATCATTATTATAATGCACGAAAATCATACGTAGTAAAGTTGCATACATTGGATGTAGCCTGCCCGCCATAATCACTTTCAGAGGCCTAAGAGATGGATTTTCAGTTAACTAATTAACAAAAGCTTCGGACCTCCAATTTCAGGTAAACGATGAAAACGAGAACCTAACATGGAAAGCGATAGGCTATCCTGGACCTGACCCACAGTTCAAACCACCAATCAACAGCCAAAATAAGTCGTCACAACATTCCCCAAATGGGAGATCAATTCATAGACATAATGAGCAGATCAAAGAGGAAGCCAACAAGGAAGAGCTATTCGGACCTCTATATAGAGGACTTGTTAACATGAGTCTTCCAAGAGACATAGTTGCTGACACTTTACGTCTATCTGGATTTCCCGTCTCTGTTCGTCACAGCAAAGGAAATGCGCCTGGTTCAACATCTCCATCATTGGTTATACAATGCGATGCAGTGGTGATTGGTTCTGGATCCGGTGGCGGCGTACTTGCCGGAGTTCTTGCCAATGCTGGCTACAAAGTACTAGTCTTAGAGAAAGGAAATTACTTTGCTAGAAACAATCTGCCTCTTCTTGAAGGGTTTGCAATGGACCAAATGTATCTATCTTCAGGTTTGTTAGCTACTGATGATATGGGGGCAGTAATACTTGCGGGATCAACAGTAGGTGGAGGCTCTACGGTTAATTGGTCAGCTTCCATTAAGACCCCTCAACATGTTATGAACGAATGGAGTGATCACTACGGTTTAGAGTTATATGGCAGCAAATTGTACAAGGAAGCACTAGATGTTGTTTGTGAGAAAATGGGGGTTCAGTCTGAAATCAACGATGAAGGGTTCAATAATGCAATTTTAAGGAAAGGGTGTCAAGAATTAGGCTACCCTGTCAACACTATTCCACGAAACGCGGAGTCCGATCACTACTGTGGTTGGTGCAGTCTTGGTTGCAAAGATGGAAGGAAGAAAGGCGTCGCCGAGACATGGCTGGTAGATTTGGTGAATTCCGGGTATGGCGCAATTCTGCCGGGATGTGAAGCCATAGAAATTTTACGCAAGCGAAAGAGCGGTAAACATAGGGAAATGGCAAGTGGAGTAGCATTTGAATTTGAATACAACGGGATAAAGGACTTATATGTAGTTGAGTCCAAGGTGACAATTGTTGCTTGTGGTGCCATAAGCACACCCGCATTGTTAAAGGCAAGTGGCCTGAAGAATCCTAACATTGGCAAAAACCTACGCCTCCATCCAGTAATAATGGCTTGGGGCTATTTCCCTGAAGCTCAATGGCCAGAGGAATGGAAGAAAAGTTATGAAGGAGGGATAATGACAGCAATGTCTACAGTTGTTGCAGATTTTGACAGGAGTGGATATGGAGCAGTGATTCAGACACCATCATTGCATCCTGGTATGTTCTCGGCACTTATGCCATGGGTGTCAGGTTCTGACATGAAAAGGAGAATGTCAAGAATTTCTAGGACAGCTCATATATTTGCATTGGCCAGGGATAAAGGATCAGGAACAGTGAGTTCACCAACCTCAATAAGCTACCAAATGAATGCCAACGACGAGAAGAATCTGCAGAGAGGATTAGAGAAGATTTTACGTATACTAACAGCTGCAGGAGCTGAAGAGATTGGTACACATCACCCTAAAGGAAAGAGCTTGAATGTGAAGAAAGTAAGCGACCATGAGTTTGAGACGTTTGTGAACAAAGAGAGTTCAAGACCATTGAGAGACTTGTCATCGCAGATATGTTCAGCACATCAAATGGGGAGTTGCAGGATGGGTTTTGATCCTAAAGATTCTGTAGTAAACCAGATGGGTGAGACATGGGAAGTAGAGGGATTGTTTCTGGCAGATACAAGCGTTTTTCCAACAGCTTTAGGTGTGAATCCAATGGTTACAGTTCAGGCAATTGCTTATTGCACTGCACAATCGGTGTTAGAAGTTCTTAGAAGGAAAAAATGAGGAAAATTTGTTCTGAAGAAATTTCTCCGGTTATAGTCCACAACTTCGACTTGACAAACTGAGCAAATGTCTGTGGTATGAGAAGCTAAGTTTAACATTTGAGACTAATATACATAAAGCCTTATTATATAACTTAACTCCAATGTACCATCAACAAGCTCTGTGATTTGACGGAGTTCATATCCTCTGTCCAGTTTTTATGGTGTCTTATTAATTATGTCCAGTGAATTTCAGCCATTCATTTATGCGAGCTCCATATTTATTTATATAGAGCCTACACGGGACCCGCATAAATGAATGACTGAGATTCACTAGACACAATAAGACACCATAAAACTAGACAGAGGATTTTGTTCCGATTTGATGAGCCTTAATTAGTTATATAACAGTTGACTTAAATTTATCTGATGGTTTCTTCAATTAATTTTGTGTTAAAACTTAAAAGTCAATGCCCAAGGGAATACCAACTTGTTCTCAATCGTAATCATTATCAGAGGAGAACCTACTGTCATGGTATTCCCGTAAATTAATGCATAACTAGCTTTTGATGTCTTAAAGATTTCAATATTTTCAGAACTGAGACAAAGTAACATTATTGACACAATTTATTTACAAGTGAAAAAATTACATATCACTACAAATATTGGTTCATTCAAAACCAATCTTTTTTTAGCATATCATACATAATAAAAGTTAGTTTTTTCAAATATAGAGTACATCTAATTTAGTGATAAATGATAAAATTTAATGTATAGTTCTTCGAGTTCAATAATATGGATCTTAACTTATGATATAACAAATTGATTTTATTTGTTAATTTTATATCGTCCTTATATTTGAGGAGACATCTTTTTCATTTTATTTCAGAGTGTTAAATCTTTAAAATATAATACAATATGCCATTGAAAATAAATGATTTTCTGATGTCATGTTGTGAATCATATGAAAGGATTTGAAACATGAAAAAATTGAAGGTATTCTTAAAGCAAAAAAATAAATGACATTGAAAGTGTCAATACTTATCCAATATGTTTTTTATTGAAACTAAGAAATTCAGAATATTTCTTGTCCTAAAACAGTAAATATGTTATGTTGCACACTAAAAGTCTCATTTATTTTTTATGCAATATTTATATCGTTTAAAACTAAATTGTCTCATAATTGGATTTAAGTAGAATCATTTATATTTAACTTTTAATCTTTAGTTTTAAAACTTTTTCAAGTAAAATTAAACTTTATGCATTTATAGTAAATTCACTAGTCAAAATTATCGAGAGAGGTCTCCATACTTGTTAGACCTCTTGCAGAGAGCATACATTGAGCGAGTGCTACAAATGTTTAATATGACTTATTGTAAACCTGTTGCATCTAACTCCTACGAAGAGAGACTATCTTTGGCACAGTATCCAAAGAATGATATAGAGAGAGACTATGAAGAATGTGCCTTATTCTAGTGCAGTTGGTAGCCTAATGTATGCTCAGGTGTGAACTAGATCGGACATTGCATTTACTGTTAGACTATTAGGTAGATATAACCCAGGAATCAACTACGTGAGGGTATATCTTTATGTTAACAGATGGTATAGTATTGTAGAAGAGTGTTAAGCAGACATTAGTAACTTCCTTGACTATACATGCAAAGTTTGTGGCATGCTATAGAGATGCTACACAGGCAGTTTGGCTCAGGAACTTGATTTCCGAGTTATTTGTGATTAATTTAGTGGCTAAACCCATTTATTTATATTGTGATAATCTTTCTGCTATGTTATTGAATAACAACAATAATTACATCACATGGTCTAAGCATTTGAAGGTCAAATATTTGACCATAAAGGAATTAATACAGAAAGGTGACATTGAGGTGGAGCATTTGAGGACTGAGAATATGCTTGCTGATTCTTTGACTAAAGGACTTCACCCACATGTTTTTGAGAGACATGTATACAATATGGGTGTATTGAAGTCCTTAGACACTATTAGTCAGGGATCGCAGTGTTTGCTCTTGTACATTTGTATATTTTTCATGTATTATAACAATATGTTTTATTACTACAGATGATCATCATTTTGCTCTCAATCATACATGTTGTTATATGTTGCAATAATACATGTAAAAGTCTTAAGGTTTGCATCAATCTTAAGCATTTTGAAGGTCATTGCACATATATATACAGATTGACCTTGAGCCTATATCATTCGGACACATATAGATACATATATAAGTCTATTGATTTTGACATGATATAGGGGGATGTAAGCATTTAATCCTATAAGGGTTCTTTAATGTAGTTTAGCATTCAATGAGATAAAACAAATTTCTTTAATGTTGTTTAGTATAAAGTTCAGAAAAATTTAGACCTACAAACAGAAAGATGATACATTTTAGATCATATAGGTATCATCTTAGTTTATCACACTCCATTTTCTCATTCAAGTTAGTAAGGTATTAGATATCTGTGATTATATTGGATCTGTGTCACACATGACACATGCATTTGATATTTTCTAATATCGAAAGCCTTACGGGACATAATATGGACTTTCATTATCTTTGATTCAAATGATTTTTTAACTTGGTCGACCTATACATTGATTTGGCTTAACCATTTTTATCAATTTTATAATTGTTACATCTACTATAATTAATTCTTATTCACGGGGAGAGTGTTAGTAATTTTCCTAAAATTGAACAACAATTAATTACAATTTTATGATTTTAATAAATTTACAGTTAAGTGAATAGAATTTGATCTGATTAAAAGAAAATAAAGTAGCTCAATAAAAGATTTGGTTTAATCGGCTGAAGTTCAGCAAAGAAAATGAAGCCTAATTAGTATAAGTCAAGCATGCATTGGGCCTGTGATCGAAAGGAAGGTCTTACTTCTGCTTAAACAAGTCGTGAATGTTCATATTCTTTGATCCATTAAGAGGTTTACGCATTAAGAAAGTCACAAAAAGACGTTAATGATATCTAGTTGATCAACTTTCATAAAGGTTGTTGAGTAAGTTCAAAAGTTTTGGCATTGAAAAGCTTGTTTAAAGTTATGGAAAGAAAAACAGGTATTTCTCGTGTTTTCTTTGTTCATTCACTTTCACGTTTGATCTTGGGTGCATAACTAGATTCGTGTTATGCATTACATTATCAAATTAAAAAATATTTGTATGCATCTTGTCAAGTGCAAGAAGCGAGCCAACATATTTATGGCTCTATGTTATATCGATTGTGAGATCATTAATATGTATGATTGCATGTTGCCAAGTGCAAGACCATATGTCTACACATTATTAAGCACGAGACTATATCTATGCTTATCTATAGCACATGATTGTATATATGCATTTCTACATCTTTTCAAGTGTGAGATCGCTAGTTTTCATGTTTAAGTCTTATAAAGTGCAAGACTGCATGTAAGTGCTTTATTAAGTGGGAGAATGCAAGCATGTGTTTCATCATTTGCAAGATGACATGTCTACAGTTTTGTATTTTATTAGGTGTGAGACTGCTAGTTTATATGTATGCATCTTCTTGGTCATAATATTACATGTCTATATCTTGTTGAGTTATAGATTATATGCCTACATCTTATCGAAACCATGAGATGATATTCATGCATCTTTATCAAACGCAAGATTACATGTCTATGAATCTAACTCTTATAAAAACGAGATTACATGTTTGTGCCTTATCAAGCATGAGGTTGAAGTTTTCTTTTTGTCGAACATGAGACGGAATATTTACAATTATGTGTCTTATTGAGTCTAAAACTATTATTTTGCAAATATGTGCTTTGTTGAGCACAAGATTATATACCTATTTCTTCTTCTTCTTTTTTAAAGGGAAAAATGGTATTAATAAAGAATTATGTTACAAAGCAAAAGGTTGATCATGGGTATACCTGATAACATGCATAAAGAACATATGTAGGTTTACCAACAACCAGATATTAAAATAAGTACAGGGGTTCGATGTTCAGAGAATATAAGGTGAGACGTAGGTTAGATCTAAGTCATTGAGAACGATTAGCTCTTTAACTCCTTTAATAACTTCTGTGATTAGTACATCCAAAGCTTTGCTCAGCCTCACATCTATGTAAGTTTCTTTCCTTCCAAATGGAATGTGCAGTTAATCCAAGAGCTTGAGTGTGAAACTCCAGTGCAAAATTATGACTCTACATATTATCAATTGAAATTTTGTGATTATATGTCTTATTGGGCATGAGACTACTAGTTTGTGTCTTATTAAGCTTGAGATCACTAGTCTGACTATTTTTCTCTTATTAAATGCTAGATTACATATCTATTTCTTATTGAGTGCAATACTACATATTTGTAGTTCTATATTTTGTTGAACTTGAGATCATATATTTGCAATTTTTAATTTTTTGAAACACAATATTGCTAGTATGTACATCTGTTCCTTGTCAATTGTGAGATTATATGTATACATATTATTAAGCACAAGAAAATATGCATGTATCTTATCGAGAGTAAGACTACGACACTGCATCTTGTCAAATTTAAGACTACATGAGCACAAGGCAATGTTTTTTTTTTCACAATTGCATCATTTTAAGCGTGATATCACTAGTTTATGTGTTTTTCTTGTCGAGAATGAGAATGTATGGTTGTGTTTTTCTTGTGTATTAGTAAGTATGTGCTTTATACGAGTGCGAGTGAGTATGCGTCTTTATAAAGACTTAAGATTATGCATAAGCAGTTAGGCATCTTTATAAGCACAAGAAACTTAAGGAGCAATTTTGCATCTTTACAAACAATAGACTACTTATGAGCGAGTTTGCATCTTTTAGAGGTGTGAGATTGTATATGAGCTAAGTTTACATTTTTATATGCATGAGAATGCTTAGGAACAAACTTGTGGGTCTTTTTTGGTAAGTATACTTATGAGCTAGTGTACATCCTTCTTTATTATATGTAATTACTTATTGTATATATATCTACATTAAGATCAGCAAAATAAGTAATACACTATTTATAAACAAAAATATATCAAGTACATATCTCCATTTTTTTCAACTAACAACCTTGTTTATTATTGTAGATTGTCCAAGATATTAAGTTGAGCTGGGAGGATGATCTATGAGTCTTTTAGTTTTTTTAGGCCAAATTATCTATGACATTCATCACTATAAAAAAAATAAAAATTAATAAAGATGACTTTCATGTTCAAATACTTACTTACGACACAACAACAACAACAACAATAACAATAACCCAGAAAAATTTATGTTAAAACGATGAGTCTAGAAAGGTTCAATGATATGCAATCTTACACCCTAACTAGTAAAAAGGTTATTTTCGAATCTTACATATGACACTAATTAATGTTAATAAAATTTACCATCTCTTGTTGGTTTATGATTGTATCTCATAGATCTGGTCCTTGTACTTAAAGCACTATAAAATAGAATCAAAAGGTATATCTAACATAAAACACTTGAGAGGACTTATAGTTAAGAATAGGGATAAGTAAAAGATTTATAAAATAAACAGCAGCAGAAAAAGCATTATACCAAAAGGTCTTAGGAAGAGAGGAATGAATGCGGAAAGTAAGATCAGTGTTAGTAATATGAAGAATTTTTTTCCTTCAATAAGGCCATTTTGTTACAGAGCACTAGGATAGGAGATATGATATGTAATGCCATAAGAAGTGAGAAATTGAGCATAGGCATCTTTGATTAGTTAAGGAGCTCCATCACATTAAAACAATTTGATAGTGGTGGGAAAAACATTTTTAACTATGGTTTTAAAAGATTGAACGTTAGAGAGAAACTAAAATTTGTAAGTTAAAGGAAATATCTACATATAACTACTGAAATCATCAATAAAAATGATAAAACAATAAAAACCAGAAATAGAGAGGAAGGAAGAGGGTCCTCAAATGTCATAGTAAATAAGTTGTAAAAGACTAGTGGAAACATGAGAAGATAATGAAAATGGAATTTTAGTAAGACATGTAATTATTTTTTACAATGAATTTGGAAGAAAAAAAGATATGACAACCGAGAAAGTGTTGCAGAATAAGGATGACCAAGATGCTAATGCTAGATGTTAGATGGAGCAGGAGTGATAGTGAGGGAAACATGATTTGTAAAATTCAAAAAAATCTTCGACTAAGACACTAATGCCAAATATTAGATGTAGCAAGAGTGACAGTGAGGGAAACAAGATTTCTAAAATTCAAAGAAATCTTCATAAGATAGAGATTATTGTGGATAAAACTAGCAAAGAGTGGTGTCTTGGTGATGAGATCCTTTATAACATAAACAAAGTGTTTAAAATTTAATAAGATAAGAATTATATTTGACAAATTTGATAATAGAAATCAATTTTGTATTTAGTTAAGGAACAACTAAAATATCAGTATGATGAAGTGGATGATATGGAGTAGAAAGAGTAAAATTACTAGTAAAGGAGATAGAAAGTGTGTGACCATTATCGAAAATCATTTGATTTAGACCATTATACGATGTTTCAAATTCCTTAAGTTAATGGCATGGGGACATGTGAGTGGTAGCACCAGTATCAGGTAACCATTCATTAATAACGCGTGAAGTAAATAGGGAATTATCAAGAGGATTTTGAATGTTCAATGCAGTGAAGGCTATAAGAAGATTTTGATGATTAATGGAAGGATTATGGGAACCAATTCAAGATTCAAAATACCAAAAACGATAGTAGACAACAATATGGTGGCCAGTGTTGAGCCTTTTTTTTAAGTATAGAGTTCCATCGAAGGAGAGATCTTTGGGAGGTGGATTTTTATAATGGCCCTTAAATTCTAAATATTTACACTTTTATGAGAAAATTTATTGTTAGTATATTTTTATCAAAGGTTATAACAAGTTAATTTGCAAACTGGTTAAAACTGTTACACATGTCAACATCGTTGCTCCTGAATACCAAGACAAATGAAATGACTGTATCGCCAAGACTTTGTCAACAAACTCTTTTGAATGAAAATTCATTGCCTTCCAAGAGAAAATTCCACATTTATCAGGTAGAACTAACTAGATGGACCACAAATCCTTAATCCACAATTTGGATAATTAATAAATCATTTGGGAAGTAATAAGTTTAATCTCTCTTGCAAAACATCTCTTGGTTAATATGATTGAAGTATATATAATTAATCCCATTGTCTTCTTTCTATTTCACAATTACTGGATGATTTATATAGAAAAATCTTATCTTCTCCTCCACTTCTGCACGAATTGGCCTCAGATTTCTTTCCATTTGCATTAAAGTCAATATACATATTTACAGTTGTCTAGTGAGTTTGATCTTGATAACCTTATTTCTAGGAATCTTCCTTAAAAGTCACGTAAGCAAACCTTGTTCGTCTTGACTTAATCTCCCAAGACACCCCAAGCATTAGTTGTAAGCAAGTTTTCCACCTACAACCCCCAGCGAATGGAGGAGCCAATTGCGCCTTTCCCAATAGTGTGATTTATGATCCCTAATCATTTGTCAATTATCAATCCTCAATCCCTAAACAGCTATTCATATTTTATTACCAGTTTAGTCTCATATAGTCCTCCTGGAAACAAAGAAGAAAACTTAATCTCTTAACCTTTTCTTTAATGATGAAGCGGTTGACCAAGTCTATGTAACCGAAGCAACATTGGACAGATCAAAAGAGCTTGATGTATATTCAAAGAACCGTCTACAGGGAGGTGGAGAATGTTGTCAGTCCTTCAAAGCAATGAAAGGCGGCTTTGAAAGAGAGCTTCAACAACCACACGAGAAGGCTACCAATAAAGGATCATGGAGAGGACGGCCAATATATGCCACTGCCCACATCTTTGCACTCCTTGAGTAAACTCTAAACCCTGTTCTTATAATTCTTTGTATATTCTCTTCCTATCTCGGCCAAAGATTTCTGGTCTAAAAGGGCATAATTCGGCCCTCCCAACCTCATCATGGAAAAGCCTCGACATGGGTTCTTGCTGCTCTTCATAACGGCCGCCATCTTCCTGAGCCTTGCCTCCTTTGTTTTATGTATCATCGCCGAGGCCAAGAAAGCCAAGGTTAGTGCTTTCACTGTAAAGTTTCTTCCTTTTCCTTCTTAGTTTGTTCATTGGACATTGGGTGGGTGCTGTCTTGTAGAAGGAAGATGTCAAGTTGGATGGAAAACTGTGTTATGTGCCTGAAAGTGATGCGTTTCACTTTGGAATTGCAGCATTGGTGTGTTTGATTACTGCCCAAATCGTCGGAAACTTGTTAACTTGCGGAAAATTCCTGCCAGGGGATAGTAGAAATGGTTGCAAGGCCAAAAGGACAACAATGGCCATAGCTCTTCTGGTTCTGTCCTGGTAGGCGATCAGTCATATTCTATCTTCATATCTACTGCTCTCAGTATCATTAAAACATGCACTTCCAGACACAAGTGTGAAATCTCATTTTCAGAGGTGTAAACTGACTTAGATAGAGCATTTTGACTTTTCTCATTCAATTTCTCACTTCTATCGGATGAAATCGTCTGTCCATACGTTTCTCATCCCCACTGAGATGGCATTAATTGAACTGACATCCGAATAGACAACGCATGTTAGGTCCTAGATTGGCCACAAGTTGGCAACTAGAATGATTTTAATATGAATCCGCGAAAAAAAGCGCACGGACAGGCTGGAGATGTCCAGGTTTCAGTAAATCTGCACTGAGATTTCAATCCGTAGGAAGATTAGTTTAAAACCGGAAAGGAAAGAGATGAAGCATTAAAAACTAAAAAGCACGTGGGTGTTAACATTTCTGTAGTTGCTGTGCTGCAGGATTAGCTTTGCGCTGGCACTGATTTTGTTAAGTTCAGCCACGAGCATGAGCAAAAGACAGTCCTATGGAAGGGGGTGGTTGGACCACCACTGCTATCTAGTAAGGAACGGGGTGTACTCTGGTTCAGGAGTTCTAGGCCTCGCAGCTACAGCTACAACTCTTGGCTCAACCATCTTCACAATCAAGAAGACACAGGTAGAGCGAGACCGCAAAATCCATGCTCAGTTTGTTCTACAAATTAACTCCAATTAACACCACCTACTTCAGAAAGAGGCAGACAAACATGAAGTTGGTATATTCCTGGTGTTTAGTATTTGGATAAGGTGAAGCCCCACAAGCCTACGGGAGGCACTGAGATAACAGAAAAAAAGACACAAACTACTTTCATACGGTAAAAATGACATAGCACACACTTCCTTTGTTCGATTAAGCAACAAGGATAGCAGTACCTCAGGGTATATCATCATAAAGAGTCAACTTTGGCATTCAACGTATTCTTTTCAATTATCAAAGATTATTCCTCTTTTCTTTTCCTTTCCCTCTTTTGTTTACTTGATAAAACAAATCAATGGTCACACTCAAATCTATCAAATTTTTAAGAACTCAATTTACCAAATTCTAATTGGATCATTAATATGAAAACCGATTGTTCACAATAGGCTTGACAACGAACAAACCCAATTTAAAGTTAACAAACCAGGTTTAAATTGATCAAACTAAAACTTGAAAAACCGGCTAAAATTTCGATCCTAAAATTCAAGAAGTCTAATCTCTAATTGCCAAAACAACGTCTTTTATATAATTAACCAAAACAACGTCAATTTGATTTATGAATTTAGAAATCTAAAGATCTAAAACAACATCGTTTTGGTCTCAAGTTGTTGACAATGAGTATCGGCTTGACCTATTGCCATACCTATTTCATAATTGCATTCATCTGTAACTTTCATGCACTAGACCCATGAACAAGAACTTTTGTCATGAATCAAGCAACCTTTTCTCCATGGGCAGTATTTCTATGATGCTACAACTACGCAAGTTTGCCAACAATGGTACATCTGACAATATAACACAATGACCTATATAAACTCAAGTCTATTAACAATTCAGGAGTAACCCACAAAGGCAACTGGGGTGTGAATTAGATCCCTAAAACTAAAAGTACCATCAGACTACGTGATACAAGTTTTCACAGCAGTAAACATGGGAGGCCAGCTCACAAGATAAAAGAATGAACTTGCCATAACTATCAACATCCAACCGTTCCCGTCAGGAATCTAAAAGTGAAATCCTAGATAAGGATGATATTAACTGACTTCTAGGTTGAGGAGGTCAGAATAGATAATCTGAGATACACAAGGTAATGGACTTTCGAAGGTTAACGAGATTAACATAGGATCAGAAGGTAATGCTCCCACGCCCCCTTCCACCATGCCCACGGCCATATCCCCTTCCCCAACTGTGTCCTCGATGATAGTTATTGCCACGTCCAGTGCCAAACCCACCATAACTAAGATTAGGATTCTGACGGAAAATACCAAAGGTCTGAAGAGAAAATTCACCAGAAACGATCACTAAAATATCCAACACATCAAGTTTTCAACAAACATCATGTTTCAGAATCCTTAAGAGATATGCAAACCTCGGTATCATGTTTCATTCTCTCTGCAAATCGGTTCTGCCTATTCCCACCTCGGTTGAGTGAATTGCAAGAAATATTGTCAAAGAAATTGTCCTTATTATATGCAGGCTGCATAAACAGTAACCATTATAAGGGCGAGACAATCAAATATACCACATGTTATTTGACCACTGAATACAAAAAAGATCTAATTCAAAACTTGCGAAGTAACCTTGGCGTCAATAGTAGAAACCAGGCCACCAAACTCTTTGTCTCCCAAGCTCCGATAATTTGGATTTTCATCTGTGCCCTTTGTTAGTTGCTTTGCTTTTCCAAGACAGTCCCATACTTCATCCTTTTTAAACTTCTCATTCATAGCTTCAAAATCAAACTCTTCAGTGAACTGCAACCAATAAAGGACCATGATGATAGTATAACACACCAAGCGAGACATGGAAAAGTTTTTATTTGAACATCGGCAAGCACAAGCACTATACAATAGCAGCAACAGCTAAGCTAAAAAATGTTTGGTTAGTGAACACGGACATAAGATCAGAAGAAGACACAATAAGTAAGGACTTGAAATTGCATTACCACAAATGGAAACCATCAAGCAACTTTGCTGTGCAATGTAACAAACATATCATGTTTTGGTTTATTAAGGTAAAGAATGTTCGCTTGTTAAAAAATCAAGTAAGCACCAAGATCTTCTCTATTTTCAAATGAGTACCAAAAATGCCTATTCTTGGTATTGGCTCCAAAATAACAGTTATATCTTCACTCAATGGCAGCAGTGGAAAAGTACTTGGAATCTAACTTCAAAGGATTAATTCTGTCTTCAAGAATTACTTTCTAAGAGGGCTGTACTAAACAGCACGAACCAGAATCTTATCACATTTCCTATCAGGTGTTCTAGTTCTGAAGGTTCTGAATTGCATCTTTTGTTTTGACTTCCTGATCGTCATAAATCTCTTTACGCAGATTTATGTATTTGTGTGTGTATCTATGGCTTTAAGCACATATATGTCATCCTACTATTATATCATGCAAGCATTTAGAAAGAAAAAAAACACAATCACTTAGATGTCATGATCATAAAGCCAATAATCTGCAGTAACAGATGTAACCAAATAAAAGTTAAGAATTAAATGCAACCTCGTCAGAAAACGTTCTAGCAGTAAGAGTAAAAGCTACGTAACCTGATGGGTAGACTTAGGCAACGGCAACAAGGGTGGTTGTGTTGCCTGACCTGAACTCCAATGTAGAGAAGTAGATGACATAGAAGTCGGAGCACTCACATCATTCTGATCAGGAAGAACTTTCAATGTTGAAGGAAACTCATCTGGTATGAAATGTGCGGATTGCTGTGGACTTAATAGAGATGGAGAGGGTGTTAGGAAGGGACTTGTGAAAGAAACATCATGAGATGATGGAGGATAAGGTAAAAATTGTGTAGGCTGCATGATTGGAGGGTTAAAAACACCTTTGCTAATGCTCTGAGGAATAATTATGTTAGTTTCTTGAGTCGAAAAAGGAATTGATAACGTAGTTAGTATATTAGGTGATTGGAAAGAACCCTGAGAAGTAGAAAATTGTACAGGATTAATAAGGCATTGGAAGTTGGGCTGTATGGGATCAGATGCAGCAGATGGCATATGAGAAACAAATTCTGATGAATTTATCAGTCCTAAAACAGGGGTATCCTCCACTCCTAGGAGCTGCATCTGATTCTGCACTGGTAAGGGGGGTGACACCATCGATGAATGTTGAAGGGTAAAAGATCTGCTGCTTGATGTCCCATCCAATCCCTGCCAGTAATTTGGTGTTGAAAATGATGGACCCGCATTCTGAATAGCTTGGGAAAGTCCAGTACCACCGTCATTTGAAGATGGGTATGTGGGCAATGGGTAGACTCCACTTGCCAAAGCAGGGGTATTCAGTCCTTGAGCAGGTTCTGTGAAATTTTTAATACCAAATGATGGTGAAATTGAACTACCCGATGGAACTCCAGCAAACTGTGACTGCAGAACAACAGAGCAAAGAAAAAGCATATGTATGAGACAAAACATTCCAGGTTCACAATCTTCAACAAATAAAGATGGAGTAAAACCTGAATAATAGCGGGGTCAGTGTGGACATGTTCCTCCCTTGGAACAGATAGCATAGGCTTGACTTGCAAATCCTAAACATCAAAATATTCAGAATTGATTAAGGTACCTATCTTGGTAAAACCAATTTCAAACTCCAATCATGAATATATATAAACTTTACCTTAATGTCAGTTCCACGAAACAGAATGTATTCATACAAAACATCACTGGGGGGAATCTGGGGACCATCTTTCTTTCGACCCTCTGATCCATAGGACCTTACTGGAACAAAACAAAACAAAAAACTCTAACATTGTGAATAAAACCCAATAACAATGGAGATCTCAAAGGAACAAAGAAATGAAAATGAGATACCGTTACTGAGGGCAAGCGTGGAATCGGAGACTGAGAGACGAGAGAGGACGCCTTCGTATCGGATATCGCTCTTCGATATCAAACTTATAAAGCTTCCTATGTACGACTCCACCCTCTTATGGTTATCATTACTATTACTTGAAGCAGACATTTTTAATTCTCTCGCATAAATTAATATGATGTCGGTTACAACGTCATAGGGTTACGCCCTTCTTCTTCCTCGCTCTCTCATGGCGCTGTTCAAATCGTGTATGTACAATCGCTCTCATTTTTGGTTAACGGCAGAATCACGCAGCCTTTTTCTAATGGGCCTTTCAGTGGCCCAAAATGCAAAAGTTCAATCTAGAAAATTAACTTTTCAACTCGATAACCCACAAGCCCGGTAACTTTTGATAATAGATGCTTCAAAATGTTGCCTC
>JANIPN010000001.1:26751691-26777128 GCA_027478595.1 Erythroxylum anguifugum
TTGATCCTTAATTTTGGATATAGAACAGTCTTAAATCCTTTGGCCAGCGGTCTCATCCTGTGAGGTGCCTACAAACTAGCGAGAGAATTAATCACTAGATCTGTCGGTGAATACTCTAATATAAGACAAAAAAAAATACACAAATCTTAAATGCTACGGAACCAGAACAGGCTTTGGTATTTTTAGAAAAGCAGAAGGACGACAGATGACGGGAGTCGGAGTCCCACGGAATTACTACACCACCACCTGTCCATCCTTTTGACTTACTCAAACTGACACCTTTTTAATTCATTCTCTCTGTTAACATATACATGAATAAAATAATTAGCAGTTTCTTATAGGATAGAGCAAACTTCCTGTAAGCATTGATAGAGTATGCAAACTATCCTCGTCCTCAGCCATCGCAGGCGGCCTTCTACGGGACAGTGCAGGTAACTGATTTGGAGGATCACACAAAATATTGGCTAGTACTACCGCAGAATTTTGGGGTGTTTTTATCGACCTTATGCTTGCGTAAAATCTGGGCTATCGACGGATCGAACTTAAAGTGAATTCTTAAGCGGTGTTCGATATCCTCTCTTTCTCCAACCACCGATTCATGACTCTCAATCTCATAATTATGGGCATTAATGAACTATTCATTATGAACTGGACTGTTGTTCATCAACATCTATATTGAGAAAACAACAAATACACAGACTGACTTGCGAACTATACAGGTCATTTTAATGTAGAAGTTACTTATTTTAATATCACACCTATTGAGTGCCACCTTACCCTTTTAGAAGAACCCTATTCAATATCCTTCCCACGTTAGTTTACCTACATTTTAGGATGACAATAGGTAAACAACCCTCGTCAATTTTTTTAAAATAGAAATATAAAATAACTTAATTTTTTAATTAAATTCGAGTTTAAACTACGTAAGTCTAATCTTACCCGAGATTTATTTTTTTAATAAATTCAGGAGTTTAGACTACGTAAGCCTTTTTTCCCTCAAATTCAGGAGCTCCAACCTGATTCCATCCAAACTGATCCAAATCGACATGATTAAAACGCCGAAATGACATCGTTTATACTCGCAATCCAACTCAAGTTGCCAATCCTAACGATACCTCTTTCAATTTAGTTTTTCGAGGGCTTGTATGAAGACCAGAGTTTCAGCTTCAGGGCCTTGAAAAACAGTGGACATCTCCTTTCATGAATGCCTTAATTCATTAGACTGTAAACTTCGTCTGGAAAAAACTCGTCAGAAAGAGGCATCACTAAATACTCTATACTACCCGCGAGGGCTGTGGTGGAATAACACGGGTTCCTCTATTCTTAACCAAAGTTTCGAGTTCGAGTCTTAAGAATGGAGTCGCTTTAAAACTCGCAAAAGAGAGATTAGAGATTTGCCACCCAAAAGATTCTATCCGGCTCGAATCTGGATTAGTCGTTTGTCCATGTGGCGCTAGATAAGTGGTGGTTTAACCAAAAAAATGAAAAACTCTATACTAATAACCTTTCCAAGTGATGGAAATCAAGCATACATATACGGAGCTTCTAACGTGAAACATTCTTTTAAAGGTATATCCCTCAAATTTCACAACACTTCCCATGCCATAAACAGACCAGCATTTCGACTTAGCAAAACCTTAAAGCAGCTTCCAGTTCTTTCTCGTCATCGCAATCATATCCTAACTGGTAAGCTCGTGCTGCGAGTAGAAATAAACAACACAAAGACTTGATGCATATGCACATATGTAATGTCATATAAACAAATGAACGAGATAGTTAAGTACAATTACTCACCAAAGCGTCCAGAGCCCATAAATGGTTCTGCTTCATCTGTCACGCCGCCTTGTAGCTGGTCCTAGCACATTTTCAAGGAGGTGAAAAGGAAATTAGATCATGCAGACTTTTTCTGTACTTAAATGGATGAATTGTTGCGATCAGAAAAACATTGTGCAGAGTTGAAATGAACATCCATTAGAATCCAAAGGAGAAATTACAGAAACAGCAGCAGGATAAAACGCATCAGTTAAATCAACTACGGAATAAGTTATGAGTTCATATCATGTCCAGACTTGTCAAATTATTCATTGTATGACAAACAGCTGTACGACTACACTAAGCCACCATAGAGATGGTGCCAATGTAAAGAACTTTAGTTGAATCCATAAGAAAAAAATGAAATTAATCACATCACCAATGAAAGTTAAACTTATTGAACTATACGCAACTTCCTTTTCCAATGATATGCAAGAAGTGCCTTCTTCAGGGTGGATACAAAATGAAAACGCATTCTGAAAAAAGAATTCACCACATATAATAATGCACTTACATGATCTGATTCCATTTCAGATGGTGACAGCAACCTGTCAAAGCACCGTCCAGATATTGTACAAACCAACAGCTCATTTGCAGGATCCATAATAACTTCTCTGCATGTATCATCACAAACTGAAAGGAAACAAGAAAAACATGCATTAGTCTCCAAACATCCACAATCTAATGCTCAGTTGCACATCTATAATCACAGAATTTTCCCACCATGAACATTCCCAGTCTTCTCACAGATGAATACATCTCCAATTTGGTAGTAGGAACAGGTCTCTCCAGAACAGGCGTGGTCAGCAAACACTTTGTCGGTTAGGCCTCTGCTACTTTTCCAAATAGAAACTTGATCAGCAACTGACTTGTCAAGAATAATTCGATCATCTTTCACCTTCAATCCAGACCATAATCTTATAAACATATGCTTAAGAGCAGAATTATTCCTTGGTACATGTCATACGCAGATATTCAATTTAGAACAGTGATCAAAATCCCGAAAGCCATTCTGAAAGCTTGAACAACACAATCAACTTCAAAACAACAAAGAAACACTATAAACTTTCATCAAATTGTTGGCAAATACATATACCTTGAGCAAAAATGGTCAAAACCTTCTGCTTCTATAACCCAAATTTCTAGTAACAAGTATAAAGATGACACACAAAACAAACTTCTATGCCAATAAGGCATACAATTATGAGAAAAATATAAGTAATACCTGTGAAGGAAGAGGTGCTTGGCTCCTCTTTGCGGCCTGCATCTGGATGTAGTACTCTTTAAACTCAGGTGGGCTGTTCCTAACAAGCTTAACCATGTCCTCTTCATCACGCTGCAATAGGATATTGCTTGAAATTAATCACGTAATATAGTTTTAAGTCTTATGAACAATATGATATTGAACAGAGAAGAAAACATTAAAAGATAAGTAACATTGTCAGCCAACTAGTCTGAGATTGCACATACCATCGATTTTGTAGTCATAAATGAACATTTACATAATCGAATTCTTATAGGAGGACTACTGAACAAAATCCTTTAGCACGTATACAAGTAATCAGTATTGAATCAGCATAACATTCGCACAAGAGTTGTAACCTCTACAGGTTTTCACACAATAATTCTCAAAGGAGAGAGAGAGAGAGAGACTTTTAAAGTGAATCGCCACCTGAATATAAAGCTTCTTCCAAGCACATTCGGATAACTTTTTGGAAGGAGGCAATAGACCCCATCGCATGCAGTACCTGCACAAAGTCAAATTTGATAAATTCACATCCAATTATTTGAAGCATGAATTCCTATTGCCCAGCAGAAACAAATGAGGCATGGTTCAACAACTTTTGTGGAATCTAAAGTACTTATCTCGCAATTTCAGCATAAGAAGTAAGTTGACATAGGAATGTTCGTTTTCAAAAACAGAGGAATTAACAATCAGATGAAAAGGCAGACATAATTAACAATCAGATGAAAAGGCAGACATAACTAAGCACCACCCATACACACAGGTCATTCAATTCAGACACAAAGGTCTCTAAAACTTGAAAAGCTGAATAAACCAAGCTACAAAAAATGCTTACGACAATGTTAAGGCAGTAAAACACTTTTAAAAAGCACAAACAGAATTAAGCAACAAAAATAATTATTAGAAGTAGAAAAGAAAGGAAATGAAGATGAACAAGTACTGACAAGCGACGCCATAAGGACTCGTCAGAAGCAGCATAATTCAGGTATCTACACACCAGAGAGCACGCCACGAGATCCTGTTTCGCAAATCACAAAAGAAAATTTCATATCTAAAACTCAAATTCAGAAAAAAAAACCCTAAACAATTTTTTTCTATATAAAAAAGACAAAACCAGAAATTAACCTCGGAGGAAAGAAATTTGAGGATCTGGGGAAAGAGCTCATGAGGGATCTTGCTGAAAATCCCACCATCTAACCTCGCCAATTTACCACTACTGCCACTTCCACGGTTACTATTACCAATCAAATTCTCTTCCTTCATTTTCTCCTTGCCTCTATCATCGCCTTCTTGTTCCTCTTTCTTGGCTTTAGGTTCCTCTTCCTCGTCCTACAAATTAAATCAATTTGGTCCAAAGATGACATTTTTTACGCAAAATGAATCGAAAATAATAAAAAGAGACGAAGAAATTAGGGATTGCTTACCTGGTCGGAAACTTCAGAGAGGACCTCCGATTCCAGGAATTGGGCCAAGCAAGCGTCTTCATCATCTGAAATCGTCATACTGGCCGCCGATCCTTCACTTGAGCGGACAGTTGTTCATGTCGGAGGTGTCGCCGGCGGTTGCCGATTTTGATGGGGGCCGGTTTGATTAAAATAGAGAAGATATGGCGAGTGTGATGAAAATAGATGCCCGGGTCAGATGATTCCGGGTCGGGTCACCCTCATAATTGGGAAAAGTTATAAAAATTTTGCTGTTTACGGTCCAATAAGATAAATTGAAAATTCAACCTTTAAAAATTATAGTTTTCTTTTCTTTAGGGTAAATCGACCAGAAGCTTTGAAGTTCGTGTAGATTGAGTTTTGAGCCAAGAGTGTTGCTCAAATTTTAGCTTAAATACATAGTTTAAATAACGTTCAAAAAAACATGTCATTTTAAGTAATTACATAATTTTTTCACTTACATTTTGATTCTTAAAATTTGTCTAAAAAATGAATTTGAATTTTAATATTTTTAATGTTAAAAAAAGGGGTTATAATTCTCAAATCATATTAATTAAATTTTAGAATAACAAAATCTTAAATTTTTTTTTAAGAAGTTGAAGTGACCCTTTTCTTAAGTTTGGAAGAAAAGCTTACAAACTAACTCTTTAACAAACTTTATGCTTGACTAATCCATATTAAAATCACCATTCAACTTGTTGGAATCAGAACGATTTACATACATTTTCTTAACATTTTTAAATGACGGAGGCTTACTTAAAAAAAAAAAGGCCAAAAGGGTTAATTAACTCGTACCATTTATATTGGTGTACAAAATAGTCACCTCACGTTTCACAGCGTTCAAATTGAACTATAATATTTGTAAAATCATTCAGATTGAAGCTTGATCACTAACGACGTTAAGGTATCATCAGTTATCTACTGACGTGACCCACCCAAAAATATGTTACGTGAATTTTTAAAAAATTTATAAATGTGAAACCCACCAAAGATTGACGTGAAATTTTTTGATAGAGAAAATTGGCATGATATTATATCCGCAAAAATAAATAAAATATTAATCATGATTATGTCATTGAGAAAAAAAAGCTATCAAATAAGGAATTCTTTCTTTTTGACAAATTTAATAGTATCCTATTAAGGGACAAATATTCTAATTCAATTAATAAAGTTAAGTTTTCAAAACGTCCACCCAATATAACTATAATAGAGTTTTTGAAATATTTAAAATCGTGGAAAAAAGTGAATCTAATTTTTATTTATATGTTTATTTATACGAATAAGAAGTATTTGTTATCAAGAACTAAACGGGGCACCCCTCTATTTTTTTGTCTGATTTGAGGGGTCCTGTTGAATTCCTCTTGAGTTCAATAGTTGATTGAACTATTGTTCTTAGAATAAAGTTTTGAAGAATGATTAGATCCAAAAAGAAACAAATTTATTGTTTTGACAAATTCTTTGAAATTTTACTTTTATAAATTTGAAGATACAGTGGAGAAAATCAAAAAATTAGACGATTCAAGACTTAAACCGACTCAACCGAATGAATTCTTTAATCATTTCTTGCACAACAACTTTATCTTTTTGTAAGATTAAAAGAATTATCAAGACTCAAGTACTAATATTGAAGAGAAAAAGTAAGCCATTTAAATAAATATTAAGTTTTATAGGAGATTGGAGAAGAATCAAAACCGAATTGTCTTAGATGCCCTGACTAAAGCCACTACTCAGCTTGAATACAGCATCTATGTTTTTATGATATGGTGAAGTCCCTTTCTTCTAGTTTATTGCATACTGGGATTCAAGTTTTCGTTAAAAGTGAAGGCCGAAGAAACAACCTGATCCTGAGAACTTCAACGGAAGCCTTTTTCATTTCCTTCTGTCCATCAGAAGTAAAACATCCCCTAGAATCTCTTTAATGATGTTTCGCTAGATTCACATCCAACACTTCACCGTAAGCTCATATGCTAGAGGCATTGCAGGGGTGCACACTGGCACAGAACAAACCTCAGAAACGACGATGGTTAACAATTTTTAAAAGAAAAGGAAGGCAAAAGAATTTGCCACACTAAACAAGCACAGCAGTTTACCCAAACCAATTAACTGTGTGTCTTATTCATAAGCATGAACAAGAAATCTCAAATCTTTCCAAGTACCGAATAAGCCATAAACCTACGTACCAAGTGCTGGATTATGGTGAAGTACACGAGGTTTTTTCAAGAGCAAACTAGAATCAGCAATCAACCTTTAGTAAATTGTTGGGAAAGCAACTTGGCGATCTCGGGGGTCCCAACTTTGTCTTTGCCCGCGAGCAAAGACCTCAATTTGTCCTCAGTAAGAAAGTTTTTCTTCATTGCACCAGGGTTCTGCTTGACAAGCAAGTTATTCTCAGAGTCAATTCATCAAACACATGGAAAGACGTAATACAAAACAAAGGAATCAGCTAACAAGCACCAAAGGGCATTAAGAGATGTCACAGAACGGAAGGAGAAGAAGCAAACCTCTCGACTGTTGAGTTTGACGAACTTGGCGAAGAGTTTTGATAGATCGGAGCGAGCGGGAGGTGGTATGCCGAGGAATTTACCCAAGTTAGAGGAAGAAGATGGAATCTGTCTGTTTTTCAATTGGGCATTCACCACGCTTCCCAGGAGTGAATAGGCTGGCCTCTTCACTAACACTCTTTTCCCAAGTTTCCCTGTTCCGGTTCTCGCTGCCATATCTCTCTCGCGGCTCTCCTCTTAGGTTTTAGTTTTTAAAGTGTTAAAGCAGGCATTTAAAACACCACGATGATCGGACCCAGATGTTGGTTGGTTGGGCTCTGGCTAGGTCCGACAAGTTGGGAATGTGGGTGGGACCGTTTCAATGCAATATTTTCTTACTCAGTTGATATCCGATTTTTAATAGGTCTTGAAATAACAGATTAACTGCCGCCCACAAAACAAAACAAAAACACACAAACACGAGCGCACACAATTTCCAATCACGCAAATCGAACCCATTTCAACATCATTTACAGATTTGTTGTGACAGCATAGGATCGGATAGAATACGAAGCCAGGTACTTTACAGAAGCAAAACCAACAGGATCTTAAAATTTCTGCTCAGATTCACCTCTCGTATCATACAATACAAGACCATAATAGGCTAGCACGAATTAGACTTGGTTCTCTCTAGCACAAGGGGTAAAGGTTAAGACTGCATAATTTATTCTGGTAGAAAATCAGTGTCGTGACGGAGACCCGCGACGGCGAGAATGATGTCTACTCATTCGGTGCCTATCAGTGTCTGAATTTCCATACGAAAGTAGATGTGATTGTTTGTGTCCCCTTTCCTCCAAATGACGCCTATCCAAGTAAGAATCATCGGATGATTGCTGATGTTTTCTCCTGCTTTTGTAAGTTCTACGACGCCTATCAAAGTCCGATTCTTCAGATGAATAGGAATGCTTGTGCCTGCTCTTTTTATCCAAATGATGCCTGTCAGAATCAAAATCAGAATCTTCGTTGAAGTAAGAATGCTTGTGTCTCCTCCTTTTGGAATGCCTATCAACTTCTACATCTTCAGATGAACTAGGTTCCGAATAATTTGGCTTCTTGTTCTTCTTCCTCTTCTTTTTCTTCTCATTCTCTTTTCTTGATCTCCTTTCCCTCTCATCTGAAGGTGAAGATAAATCATCTTCCTCGCAGGGTGCCTTACTTTCTTTACTAGGTGACAAATCCCTCTTGTGCTTACTTTTTCTATTTTTCTTTTTGAGTTTGTCTTGGGAAAAGTTGGTCAGCAACTCTGGCATGCCACCGTCGCCTAGAAACCCTATGAAGTGGATGAAGACCACAGTCACACAATAGCGGAACATAAGAGATAAACAGGTAATAAAGCTCCGCACATAAAGAGTAAGTACCTCCATATTCATCAAATATTTCCTCAGCAACTATCTGTTGATTAGGATCATCTGGATCAAAACCCCCACGAGGTGGACTCATTCCAGGTTTTTGCTTCAACTCCCACTTTAGCGGCTGAAAGAAGTTTACAATATACGTTCTAATCAGGCATGCAAATGGTTGGATGAAAGGACCATATCACACATGAAGCATATAGAAAAAAATGCATCGGCAAGCTGCCATTTTGCTCCCTTTGACTACTAGCACAGCAAAAACAGCTCATTTTTATAATATCAAAGAAGTAGATACTCTTTTAAGCAATTTAGACAGCAAAGGCAAAGATCTTGGGGGGATTTTCAATCAAACTTCCTTTTTCTATGCAAGAAGCTGATCCAGGGGTGCACCTATATGTGTGAACAATAAGTCTATACTGTGGCCTTAAACACACTCCCTCTAATAAACACACAAAAGCATCAGCCATTAAAGCAACTTCAAATTAATGCTCTAAAGACTAGGAGACTACTATAGAGAGAAGGCTCAGGGCAAAGACTTAAATTGTCAGGAGATCAAGCAGTTCATGTCACAGAAGTATCAATATAACAACATACTTCGCAAACCACCATATCAGTTAAATGGTTACAGTTGACAGCTAAAAAGTCTACAACAATGAAGAAGCAATACTAACCTCACTGGGATCCATGTGTGCCATAATGGCAGTTAGTGGGTCATCTCGTTTCAATCGACTCTCTTCATTAGGCATTATAACATCTTTCAGTGGACATTCACGGTCACCACTTTGATGACCAAAAGTTCCACATCTTACACATTTTACATTGCGTATTTCAATTCCGAATGGCTTCACCCTAGCTGGAACACCTGTCTCCAGCCTGAAATCATTTAACCATTCGGAATATCAAAATGACCGTAACAAACACTAATGAATTCAAATTACGAAAAACAAGCATCTGCATTGTAGTGGGATTCCTAGACCATAAATTGACCAAAGTGAAGTACTTCGTCCCAAATCACATATTCTGATCTCAGCCCGTTGAAATCTTTCTCAAAGATGAGGCCTGCAACTCCCTGTCCTGTTAACAGATGTCTCAAATTCATAATCACGTTAACAACCAACCACTACCGCTTTCAATCGCAATCATCACCTCCACCTACTCTACCACAAATGCATTCATATACTCTCACAGCACCAGAATGAATGCAGTTGTTTTCAAGACCACTGGAACTTTTTTTTTTTGCTATCCCAATTGATGAATTTTTCCAATTGTAACCCCAAAAAATTGAAGCATTTTCATTGCATTCTGTATTGGACCATTTTATTCTAGACTCTAAGGACACATTCCATTGTAAATGTTGAAAACTTACAACCAAGGACGTAATCCTACCTTGGAGCATTTTTAAGGACTTCAAATTCTTCTTCAGTGGGTAAAGGACGCCCAAAAACATCTTTGGGCCTTGGTTTCTTCTTCTCTTCACCCAGTTGGTCTCTCGATGGCCTGCAAACATAAGAATAAGTTAGCATTGATTTTTCTTTATTAGACCACACATTACAAACACAGATGCAAATGGAAAACATAAAAGAAAGAAAAGTTAAAAGTAGAAAATCACATCGAAGAAGAGGGCTCTGGCAGTTGAGAAGGATTATGATGTTCAAGCCTTTTCTGCTCATCAGCAACCTCAGCAGCCTTGGCGCTTTCCGCATTATAACCAGGCGGACGAACATACATGAAACTTACAGCTTGCATGATCTCTGTCTGCAAATTCCCCAGATCAAAAAACTTAACCAAAGCAAACGAAAGCCTAAAAACTTAAAACTATAGCTTAAAAGAAGTTAGCAATAAGCAGTTACCATGAATAAATAGAAACATAAAAAATGAGTATTTACCTTCTCTTTCTCTTTCTTGGAGATGAGAGATGTTTGACGGAAGAACTCCTGCTCTTGAGCATACTGCAGCAATCAATCAAAGAACAAGTGGGAATTGATGATGATGAAGACGATGATAATAATGATAAGAGGAATAATTAGAGAATCGAATGGACCTCTCGAGCGACTTCGTCGGCACGACGGAGACGTTGGGCATGGGTCTGTTCAGCGATCCATTTGCGGCGTTGGTTAGGGTAAGAAAGGGGATGCCAAGGCTTCTGGTTAAGATAGGAATGGCTCCAAGCAGTTCCTGATTTGGTCTTGTAATCAACTTCTCCTCCATTCTTATCCTTATCATTCAATTTCAATCTCCTTAACCCTTCTCCATCTTCTCCCTCCATCTTCTCCTTGTTTCCGAATCCAACTCAACCCACCACTTATTGATTTTCAAGTATAAAGAGCTCGCTCCATCTGGGCTTGGGCGTATTGTAAAGGGCCAATCCCATTGTTGTTTTCTTCAAATTCTACAAAACACGGCATCATATCACTTTTGCTTTTTTTTAATTATTTGTTTGCTTTTTGAATTTAGTTTCTTTTGAGCTTATTCGGCTTGTAGGAATGGTAATCCAGCCGGGCCTGGAATTAACAGCTTGATTTGGATTGACCAGCTCATGAGCCAGGCCACAAGCCGGGATATTTTGATCCGATCGGATCATGAGCTGGGCTCGGGTTAAAGCTGTCCAGGCCCGAGGCCCAACTGAAAGTGACAAAAAAATCGTTTTGTCAAAAACCACAACATTTTTTATTTTTAAAAAAGTAATAACTCAGGCCAGGCCAAACAAGCCATAGGCTGACCAGCCCATGAAAGGGTACCTGCCCGGTCCATTTTCATACTTATTTTCTCTTTTTCTTTTGTCCTTTTTCTGTTATGCACTTCCAACGAAGCAATTCTACTAAAGACCAATTCTTTTGTTTCAGAAGTTCATCTCACAAAGCAACCAGAGTGGACTATTAAAGCTAGGCATATCTACCGCGAAGCTAATCGAGCTGCGAATTGACTAGCAAAATATGCCAAGAATCTCACTCTTAATATCTATTGGTATTCAAACCTGCCTGAGGATTGCTCTTCTATCCTACTAGAAAATAGCTCAGGGGTCGTATTTTCCCATATTGTAACTTAGTTTTTGTGTACTTCTCCTGCTGAGTAAAAAAAAACACTAGCTTCAACATCTGCTCATTTTCATTGTTTTTTTCTTGAGACAAAAAGATCAAACTTTGGGAGCCAAAAATTTCTAAATTATGTTAGATTTTGAGTCATATACATCAACTCAGAGATGCATCAACTTCCATCAAAATCTTCACAGCCTGAAGCCCATCTACTTCTAACATTATTTCTTAGTTCCAAAAGAAAAATAAAAGTCTCCCAAAGTGTCTTAGCATCTGAAGTAATTTAGCCTCTTCAAAAGCTGTCAAGTGTTACCTCAGCTGAACTCTGTGCAGTGCCAAATAAGCAACTAATCTATAGCCCACCAACATAAGGGCCATAATGGCCACATCCATCCACAAATTTTTCAGTCCCATAGATTTTACAGGAGGGAAGTCTCCTACTCTGCAGAACACTCCCTTTGAGCATTCGTAGTGATCATCATCATCGAATTGTACCCCAAGGAGTAGCTTGTAACAGTAGTAGCTGTAGCTTAAATACTTCAGCCAAACTATAAATGGAGGGATTTGCTGAATGTAGTATCCCCCAGCAATGAGGAACACCAATGTCGTGACGGAAGCTAAGGTAGTAGCTTGTTTTATGTCCATCAGAATGGCCCCTAGGGCCAGTCCAAGACTCTGGGACACCAAGACATTGTAGAGAACTACAAGCAGAGATAGAACGAAAGTTGCTGGGTCAGGCTTAAGACCACCCATCCAGTAGATTATGAAGACAAATGCAGTTGGTAGCCCAAGCTCCAGTGGCAGGTCTCCAAATGTTCTGGCTAGGAAATAAGATGATAAGTGATACATCCCTGAAGCTCTTTCCTTTATTAACATCCTTCTCTCTTGTGGGAATGTGAAAACTGCATTGTAGAGTGGGTAAAATCCCCAGAAGACCGTGAAGAAGAAGAGCAAAGCAATCTGCAAATCATACCCGGAAATAAGACATCCTCTTTGTTAAGTACTAGCAATAATACTAGTACTTGGAAACAACTAGATCGTGTAGAAATCAATAATATGCTCGAGGGTGAAGTAGAAAAGATTTTCTTACTCGATCTGCCAGGTGAGAAGTTGGTGTCTGCCACCAGAGAAGCCCACCAAGTGTAGCAACACTAATGACTTGGAAAATTCGCAGCCTGTTGAAGGATTCAAATCTCCTTTCTCGCAGACCGCGTTGAAAGAGCACCTTGAATTGATACCACCAGCTTGTGCACCATTGCTCTGACCTCACTTTAACTTCTGTATCATTTAAGACAATAATATTCAATATTATTGGCTTCTAAAAGCAATATAGGAGGTTGAACTGCTTTATATAAAAATGTCAAAACAATCAGAGGTATAAAGGAATTAGGAGCTGATGACATACTTGCAGAGGCATCTTTTGCGTAATTATAGTTATTGACCTCCAAATTGCATAACTCGACTTTCAATCTGGCAGAAATGTTCTTCTCATAAGCAAGAATAAGAGCTTCTCTTACCATCTTTTGTTCTTGTTCCAGGGACTCGCATAACTCGGTCCCGTCTTTGGAATCAGGAGCGATGCCTGCAAATGTTAACTAACGATCATTGCCCAAAAAAATAATAACAATAACTTGCCGCCTTTACTTCAAGTTTGCTAAAGTGATTTGGAGTCATGTCAGTCTTAACATCAAATTCCTGGTTTTAAACAAAAACTGGATATCAAGATTATTTTGGTAATATCAAATCTGTAATCTCAAGTTTATGAACTTGCTTATGGAAACTAATTTAGGACAGGAATATGATGTACTCCATTCTAATTTAATCACCAGTTTTGGTGGGCCAGCTAGAAATCACCACCTCATGCTAATGAAAGCCAAATTGAGGAAAAGAAGAACCATGCCCCACTCTCCCCATTTAACCATCAGACATGATGACCGCTGATTATGGTTTACATTTCACACAATATTTTAGATTCACTTTCTCTGGGAAAAATCAACGTGAATTGATTTCTTGGTTATGCAAAAATAACAAATGTAATATAAATAGAGACATGAACTTACCGTTGGCAAGATCAAGTAATAGATCAGCAGGATTGACAGTAATGGATGTGGAGAAACCGATGGAGGAGAAATATTCCATGGCTGCAGAGGCAGGGCCATAGTAGATGGGGCAACCCTCTGAGAGCAAAACCACCTTGTCAAACATGTGGTATAGTCTACTTGATGGTTGGTGGATAGTAGTGACCACCGTTCGTCCGCCAATTGCTAGCCTTTTGATTATTGTTAGAATCCTCTGAGCTGTTGTTGAGTCCAAGCCTGATGTGGGCTCATCAAGCAGCAACAAGCTTGGATTGATTAGCATTTCTTGACCAATGCTAACCCTTTTCTTCTCTCCTCCTGATATTCCTCTCACAAGTGGACCTCCGATCATGCTGTTCCGGCACCGAGTTAATCCCAGTTCGCTGATCACTCTCTCCACATGCTCTTCCTTCTCAGACCTGGTTAATGTTCTTGGTAACCTAAGCAGTGCAGTGAACACAAGAGTCTCGGTCACTGTAAGGTGTGGGTACAAAATATCGTCTTGAGAAACAAACCCTGTCCGTCGCTTTACGATACCAGAAAAGGGTTGACCATTGTACGTGACCTTGCCAGAAAGTTTCCCACTTAAACGGCCTCCGAGAGCAGTGAGTAGGGTTGTTTTACCACTCCCTGATGGTCCCAACATGGCCAAGATCTCGCCTGGAGAAACCATGCCTGTTATGCCATTCAAGATGGTCTTTTCTTGAGTGATCCATGCACCATCGTGACAGAAACCCTTCTTGGGCAGGTTAACTTTGTACTCAACCTCCTCAAACTGAAAAGCAAAAAGCATATGTTTTAGGCACCGACAAAAGAAAAAGAAAAGGAAAAGAACATCTTGAAAAGACATGCATGAACTGTAAACTCTGCAATTCTGTACGATCATTTTATGACTGTAATTAAAACATCCTCAAAGACATGCATGAACAATAAACTTGAAATTGCGTGCGACCATTGTACGACTCTAACTAAAAATTCCTGAAAAGGCATGCAGGAATTATAAACTTGCAATTGTGTGTAGGATCATTGTAGGACGCTAGTTTGGTGAGACAGACAAGACCTTCAGAGTAATTGGATATACGGATAATTGGAGCACAGACTGAGAACTTATTTGTTGCACAGTATTGGCACGGACAGGCCTGTCGTGGGATTCGACCATCTTTAGAGGAACTTCGACTGGAGCAGTGGGGTCGTATTCAGACTTTGGCGCTATGGAGTCGAGGGGCATGAGGGGCAGCAAATCGATGAACTGATTTGTTCACTGTTAGTGATGATGAGGGTGGTAGTTGTGGTTGTCGTATTACTTTGTTGCTGTTAATGAAGGGAAGTGAGAAGTTAAAGCAGTGATCTATTTTTCCTTACCTGCCCAAACTGAGCTCGGGTGCATGTGTTTATATAAGGGAGAGAGACAGGCATGGATTTTCTCCATGACATGAAAGTTCTGTTGTCTGATGTGTGGCCCAACTTCCATGGTGGGATCCCACATGTTGTTTGAAAAAAACATATCCGTAGACTGGTTGTTGATCAACTGTTATGCATAATTGCTAATCTCCTTATTTTTCCATTGAAGGAACCCAAATCTCAGGTTCATCATGAGATTGAGTCTATGATGAAGTTGTTAGACCATGAAATCAAGGTTGTTATGAATGAGAATAGGAAGTTAGAGGAGATGTTTTTGATCTATTTGCTATAGTTTTTGGTGATGATAAGTGTTATATATTTGTGCTATCTGAAACTATGAAAACATGTTTAAGGTCCATGTAGGCTTATATTATGCTTAAACGACCATGTTTCGGTCTGTTTTATATAGTTGATATTAAAGGAAAATTGTTGATAAGCTTGTTTTATTTTTTTTTAATTCGCGGAAAATCCATTGGCGGGTCAAGCGGACTCACTTCTTAAAGGGTCAAGTGGCTATATCCTATCAGAGGGCCAAGCGGCTACACCCCATCATGGAGGGCCTCACTAGTTCTCCACCCATAGGTAAAACCCCGGTTGCCTCAGGCTCTTACAAGAGGGGCTAGCAAGAAATCGAACTTGGGACCTAACCGAAGCCAAGCCTCGCTCTCAACCATCTAGCTACACCCCTTAAGGGATGTGCGTTTTCGTGACGTTTTATGCACGTTTCCAAAAAAAGTCACAGAATGTACGTTTTCGTGACATTTTATGCACTGTCTTTCGTATTAATAAGTTTTACATGCTTCCACCAAGCATAAAACTAAGCAACGACTACTGTTGGTGGAACTCTTGTATGTATGCTAAATTAATTCATAATTTTTTGCAATCAACAAACGTAAATATAGGAAAGTAGGAGTTGATTCCACAAGGAATTGTAATTCGTTAATCGTTACTGAACAAAATTATTAACAAAATGGGGGATTATTATAATATGGAATTTTGTAACAAAGAAACTAAAATGAATAATAAAACAAGAGTTATAAATAAAATAAACCTTGGTTTACGATTGTTTCGACATTTTGAAACTACGATTGATCATTGACACCAAATATTTATTTCATCAAACATATACTTGATGTGATATTTAAATATCTCTCTTTACTTAGGATTAGCTAATAGAAAATATATGATTCAATTAACCCTTAATGGTTAACAACCTTAGATACCATCTAAAATTTAATTAAACGATATCTTTAAGAAAAGAAAGATTATCGAAGCAAGATAACATAACATCCATGGTTGCGTTTAATTTAATTGAATGTTTTCCTAAAAGTAACAATTTTTATGTAATAAATTTAAGCTTTTTGTTACTACAAATGATTTAAAGAATTGAACTTTTACGTATTTAAACTTTAATCTAGAAAATGATTATTTTAATCAATAGACTAATCGCACTCATTAGAAATCAATAAAAAATAATCATAAAATAAAAAGCATAAAAAAGCAATCCAATATATGAATAAATGAAATAATCCACATTAAGACTCAACTGGCTCTCAATCTTTAAGATTCCAAAAGGCTTTCACTTCCTTCAGTTTAGACAGAGAAAACAAGTCACAAATGGCCATAACAACTACTAACATCTAGTAAAGAAAGGCTATTCTAACGTCTACTAAGGTGAGGGGGAAAGGGGAAAAGGCTTTGTAAAAGGTTGGGAATTGTAGCTAGAACATTTAGATGGTTGGCTCCTTCACCTAGACTCCATTTATAACCACTTAAAGCCAATGTAAAAATCTTATAATTGTGATTCTTTGGATCCTTGAGATCAAAACTTCATTGATTTATGCCCAGATTTGCTAGGATAAGACTTTAACAACTTTAAAAACATATGTTTCTCTTGATATTGTGATGCTTATCGAGAGTACTCATGCCTAAGATCATTCTAGTTTTCACTATGATTATGATAATCTTATCTAAATTTGTAAAATAAACATTTTGTCAACTCAAATCTTCTTGGTTCTCCCTTTATTAATGATGATATTGCTCCTTTATTTCAAACTTTTAAATTTGAATTGAGGAACAATATTTTTCTTAAAAATATTAAGTTTGAACACCTTAAGATAAGCTTATGGAAGATTTAAATGCCAAAAGGTGGGCAAATTTATGACACATGAATTGTTCTTTATTTTCATATCTCAACAATTATAAAATACTTAACAAAACTCTAACAAACTCACTAAGTATAGTAAGTTGTTTAATCTGTAAAATATATACTGCTCTATTATCTTCATTCTTACATTCCAATAAGTGTAAATTTAGGAAAATCTAATAATTTCAATAGTATTCCCTAAAATGGATGGTTTAAGAAATGAGAAAATAATTAGTAATATTAATTAAAATAATTGATTTCTCAAAATATATGTCAGGAATTAAGGTAATTATATCAGCAACCAATGTTAATATAATTATACCCCGATAGGCAGTCCAAAAATTTACATATGAATATAATTAATTTGTTTAAAAATTTGATTAACAAATCAAACTCCAAAATAAAAGAGCTAAATAAATTATTAAACATTAAACTTCATTTACACTACATTGATAAACAATATCAATGTCAATATACTATGAATATTATGTAGATTTTTCAACAACTTTATATTGAGAAGCTTTTTCGTACAACTGCTATGATATTATATTTGACATGTCTTTCTATTTAAAGTCTCTTAGTTGAAATGAAAACTGATAATTACTAAGATCAGTAGGCCTAAAGTCCCTCTTCATTCTAGTGTTGTTGCAAAAATTGAAGGTTGAGATTGATGGCTATATTAAGCCCGAAGTGCTAAAGTTCTTACAAATGTTTATACAGTAGGTTAGCTGGTGAGGGTACTCTATGAATGGCTAGACATATTAAACTAAACAAATGTATTTAAGTTAATTCATGGTCATCTGAATTCATTAGGAAAGGATTGGTAATGATTGATTGATGATGTTATAATAATCAAGTGTATTGAGGTATGAACCTTAGTGCATGATTGAGTGATGAACTTAGAATAAATTTGTATTATTGAGGTGTAAATTTAAGTTCAAATTAGACATATATAAGTTTTGAAGTATAAATGATCATGAGATATGAATAAAGGAAACATACTCGAAATAGTCACTGAGCATGCATTGAACATGAAATACGTATATATGTGCATAAATGAATAAGTATTTGATTGATTGACTTTGCAATGTGAATTATGTGTGAATTGTATGATTTTAGATGCTCAAGTCAGATGTCATTCAGACACTACCGGACCATCCAAGCAATAGCATAAATTGGAGCATATTGTGAGTCAACCTAGATGACCTTCCTAGGATTGATTTATTATGTTTAACTTCCAATTGTTGAACTATTTGTGATTTATTTGTGAATTCTGAACTTTAATGATTCGAGGAGTTTGATATTCGGGAATGTATTGGAAGTGTTCTGTTTGCATATGAATTCTGAATGATATCTGTATACTCAACGAAAGTTGAATGCCGGACTGAGGTCCAATGAATATGAGATTCTGTTTATGCATCATAAGTGAATGTTATTCATGGCGTATTTTGTTTGATGCATTTCATAAAATGCATATTCATATAAAGGTGATGTGATCAGAGTAGCCAGTCTGAAAGAGCTTTAAGCTCATAATTTTGCACGTAGAAATTTACTCCGTGATTTCTGTATCTGACTAAGCCCAATGGGCCAATATCTGTAGCTATATTTGAAAGGCGCTTGGTCACAACAAATAATAACGAATCTAGAGTCTCGTATGCATCTGCATTTATATACTTATGATTATGAAATATATGATCATGAAATCTTTTTCTGAAATTGTGGTCATAAAGTGATATGCCATGATAATGTGATTGACTGGGTTATTCATGTTCTGAAAGAATGTTTGTGAAATTGGTTGGTTGTATGATATTTGTGTATTTGACCTGAGTGAGATTATCAATGACGATTCACTCATTGAGTTCGCAAAACTCATCAAAAATTGCAACGTGACTTTCCATGTACAAGACAGGAGACCTAGTTCCTAAAATTGTCTAGAGGAATATTTTGGATTAAGTTATGGTTCAAAGGTCTGTCAGCTAACATCAGAGGAGTTATAGACTGTATTTTGTAGTTTCTTTGACATATAGAACTTTTGTATCAAGGATTGTAAATATTTGTTTCAATGATTACAATGTAAACTTTTGTTAATGAATGAAATGAAGTGTTGAGGTTTTAAGTATTGTATATTCTTTATGATGTCATTTAAGAGATTATGTTTTTTCTAACATACCATTGTCATAGGATATGTACTTGAATGTCCTCTGGATGTTTGGGTATATGCTCTATAGTAGTGGGGTGTTACAATATTTATGTCACGTATAAATTTATTATTTAATAATTTATAATTAATACTAATAACGTCAAGCTATTTTTTCTAAAAATTAAAAGTTGAAGTATTTTGTTGATACATTTTAAAGTTCAAGCTAGTATAGTAAAACTGAGTAAAGTTTAGAATTTTTTATAATTAACCTTATAAAGAATTACTATTAAATATAATTAATCAAAGTTATCAGCAAAAGAGTCAATGCAAATGTTACAATCTTGTAAGTTATCCATCATAAAGAATCAATGCAATTAAGACTACAAGATTATTGAGAAAACAATTAACTTTAGAAATGATCCAAACTAAAGTCCCTTAGTTGGGATCACCAAAGCCTCGACATAAAGTGGAAACACAAATTATTTTGGGTAATATAATTTTATCATTTGAAAATGGGGCAATGCAAAGAAATCAATCAGACAATGACAAATTTATGAAAATATAAAACATTCCACATCCATTTTATAATAAATTAAGTAATTATTTATTATTGAAATCTACACAAAAGGACCACTTTCATAAATAGTCTTACTACTTATATATGGTGTAATACAAAATGTACTAAACAAATGCGCAATATATGTTATATCACTTTTGGGAATTGAAAGAGCAACATTATAAAATAGCAATGATGATGATGATTTAGGGTGTAAATAATATTATTATGATATTCTTAACATCTAACTTAATGTCCTAAATAATGACAGAAATAAAGTTAAACCTTTTAGCAATAGTTAAAAGTGATCTAAACCTTTAATCTTTTTTATTATGCTTCTAATGGGTATATATATTGCTAAAGAAAAAAAAGGGGAAATGCTTGCTTTTTAGCATAGGGAAGTACAAAAATAAGAGATCTATAAACTAGGGACTAATTAATAGTCGAATCATGTTGCTTCCAATCACTTTATACATACTACCTTAGATTAGGAAGTAGGCAGGATGTTACAAAGGCTCAATCTTATGAAACTTATAAGCTATTATTATGTCCTTCTTAAAATATGTTGTATGCTTGTGAACCTTACAAAAACTCATGTTTTGATTAACTCATCATAATCTTAAGGAATTTTTCTTTGTGTATTAAAGATCACATGCTTAATATGTAAATACTTGTTATTTAAGTTGTTATTATATGTTATAATCTTACCTTAGTTAGTTATACAATCTAATATTTGTTTTCTATTAGGAATATTCACTCACTATCATATTTATATATTGTACATCATTTTATTTTGGAAGTACATCAAAATCACAACTAATTCATTATGGTTTTATGGCATCAGAGCTACTCTTAATATAATTTATAACTCATCTATCATCTTGAACAGGAAGCTAACATTTTTCTCTAGTTTTCGCCTAAGATAAGTTTAGTGTCCACTACAAGTTGCCAAACTATCAATCAATCAATCCACCTGTCATTGTCTCTCTTGACGCTACCAACCACTTAACATGACAATCTATACCGTTGTCCTTCTTGTGATGAACATGTTTTTCCTTCTTCACACCTTTAAATGGCAATATATACAAATTCACCTTATTACCTCAATTCCTCCGATTACTCAGGGTTAATTCTTATTCCAAATCTTCTAAAAGGAGAGATAGAATGGGTCAATAAGAAATGCTTTAAATGCCAAGAACAAGTTTGGCTTCACAAATGCAACAACTCCAAAACCAATAGTGGGGATGCAAAATGGGTAGATTGGGATAAGTGCAACTCTATGATACATTCTTGACTCATCAATTTGATGGCCCTAGAATTCCAGGATGGAGTCTCATTCCTAGCCAAATATGTGATAATTTGGGAGCAGCTTGGTGATAGATACCTTCGAGGCAATGCACTAAGAGTATATGGTCAGAAAAAGGACTTAGCCCTCACGCAACAGTGAGGTATGCCAGTGACAACCTATTATACCAAAATGAAAGCAATGATTGATGAATTATTATGTGGTAAGGATTGTAATTTCATGAAAGAATTGAGGGTGTGAAAAAGATAACTTGCATTTTTGCTTAATGTGAAGAATAATTTATTGTTATCAGGTGTCATATTTTAAACATAGACACTGTGTCAACTCTTAGCAAGGCTTATTCTTTGGTGATGCTAAAAGAAAAACAATCTACTATTGCTATTAGCAAAAACCTTAATAATAAAGCAATTGCATTGATTGTAAGGTAAGGATCTACAAGTTCAAAGTCGAAAGGAGGCAAACCTCGATGTGAGCCTTATAAGCACATTGGACACACCAAAGAGCACTACTTTGAGATCATTGGTTACCCACTGGATTGGGAAAATAAGGAGAGAAGAAGTCAAAGAACTTTTAATCAAAATCAAACCCACACAGCCAATGATGCAACTGCTCCCAACAATACAAACCACATTCAATATATGAGCAGACTGTGACAAACTCACAAATCTAGCGGTGGCTGAAAGAACTCGATAACAAACTAATGACGTTGCTACAAATGGAAAATACAAAAACATCAAATACGGTGAATTTTATTAGTAACACAATTTATAATGATGTTGAAAATTGGATTTTGCATAATGGAGTGACAATCCATTTTTTTATCTAAAGAGTCATTATTGGTGAATAAAAAACTATCAATAGAAAATACCGTTGTGAATATAGTGATTGAAAAAGTATCTAAAGCTTAATTAGAGGGAGATGTGGTTGTTGAAAAAATAGTAATGCTTAAAGATACATTATATATGCCAAAGTTTTAATGCAACCTAATTTATATTAGTAAGATTATTATTGATTTACAATCTTCAGTAAGTTTTTTTCCTTCTTATTGTATTTCACATCACCTTATCACTAGGATCATGATTGGGAAGGGTGAGCTACGAGATGGACTATACTAGTTTAAGAGAGCAGAAATACTCAAAATGGCTTCGATGATGGCCTCCTTAAATACAATTTCTCTAAGTAAGGTGGATGCAACACTATAACATTCTATATTAGAATATCCTTCATTTCAAGTCCTTAGACATATTCATATTTTATCCAATTTTATCTTTTAATAATGGTTATGACATTTTATAATAGCCAAACAAACCAAAAAACCTTTTAATCCTAATTTTAATAAGGCAATTCTCCTTTTTGATATGGTGTATTGTGACATATAAGGTCTATATATTGTAGTGTCACACAATGAGGCTTCCTATTTCTTGACTAATGATTATAAACATACATCCGTGCACATGGGTGCTACTTAAACACAAATTTGAGGTCTATATTGTTTTTTTGTCTCTCTGTATAAAATGACATATACTTAATTTGATAAGAAAATCAAGGTGGTGCACACTAAGACACTCCCAAAGCTACAATTTACACATCTCGAAGGCAAGTTAGACATTTGAGATCTTCATGAACCAATTTGAGGGGAAGTATTAGAGAATACATGCATAACATGTAAATACTTGTGATTTAAGTTGTTATTGTATTTTATCATCTTGTTAGTTATACAATCTTAGCCATTAGGAATATTCACTCACTGAGGTGTATATATATTAATATTGTACATCATTTTATTTTGTAAATACATCAAAATCACATCCAATTCATTCTGGTTTTATTCTGAACATGTTATCGTATATAGCATCTCAGATGTTCCATGCATAATGTGACCAAGTTCAAGGTCTGAAATCTTTGTAAACGAAGGTCGAAAACACCAATTCAAACTAAAATGGCATCTAATCTATATTCTCCCCCTTTTGTACGTAGCCAGCCATTACAATGCACGCAAGTCAGTGAATAAAGAGTACTATCGATCTTATCCCATCTGGATTTGCTTCACTGGTGGACGACTACTGAGTCCCTTGAAAATTTTGGATATTCTAAAACCTTTTGACATATAAGATTATACTATGGAAGTAGTGAAGACAAATAATTCTCCAAGTTATGGACCAAATCATAATTTCACTTCTAATTTGTATACAACTTACTTCGTCGATCAGTTGAAATATGGTTTACATCACTTCTCCTTCAAAGCCTCGCCGGACTTTCCTTTCCCCACCACGAATGAACTTTCTATTCTACAAAAGTCAAAGTTAATATTAACATTTATCAACTATAAGAATATACGTAAATGTGGTCCAGACCGTCCCGTCCCAGCCTTAGAGCAGTTGTCGCGTTTTATTTACGAGTCATGGTATATCTAGTGATGGGAATTTTAACTTTTCTCTTTATAGTACTTGTAGAAAGAATAATCCTAAAGAGGAGAGGTGGTAACGAGGGCGGTGGTGGTATCATTAGTCTATTAGAGAAAGTTGAATAACGAAAGCCATGTAGTTCTCTAAACATGCAGTATAACTAAAGCAAAAGGTGCTTTTCTTAGTAAAGCTAGCCAGTTGATTCTTACACTTATATTCGCCTTAACACACAGAAAGAAAGAAAAAAGTTATACAGCTGACTGATTACGATTAATTCTAGTACCACTGAACTTCTATATGACTATTTTATCGATAATGTGTGGGCAGATTATATGCATGCATAACTTCATTTAAAAGGTGGCCTGGGTCGGGAACAACATAGATGCCAATTAAGCAAGCTTCTTTCACTAGCATCTGCTTTCTCTCGATTTTCTTACTTTTAGGTTATAGACTTCTAGTTCTGTTTAGGCACCGTATCTAAGGTGGACATCCAAATCTAAGTGATTTTTCTACAAGCAACTTGTGCATATTCTATACAAAGCATGCAAGAGTTTTTCCCCTCCACTAGTGCCTGCTCTTTGCTTTAGTTTGTTTCTTTACATATATTCTTATTCATTCTACTCTTCCATCAAATCTTATCATCCACATTCTCAATGCTCGGGTTGTCTTCCCCCAACATCTTTCCAGTGACAACGAAGGTTTTTCCAAGCTGGAACCTCACAATTCAAACTCCAAAAAAATTATGGACATGGCTAATAATTTACATTCCTGATGATAATTATTCTCTCTTTTGCATTGAAGATGACAGAATTGTACTAGATGATCTTGACGAGCACAAGACAAGTGGATACATAGAAAAGGTTTATTTTATGCCTCTGTAAGACTCTGGATCTGAATGCTGCTTGCTTTGCTTCTTTTTTTAAAAAACTTTCAGGAGCTAACCTTGACTAAATTAGTGATTCCTCAGTATTCCTTTGAAATGGTGTAAAGGTGACATTCGGACCAATTTTGCGTGGATATGAATTAATTAATTTCCCAAATTAGTTAAAATTAATAGGCCTATGTTAGGGTTAAGAAACTAAGGAGAATAAGTTCTCTTTTCCTTTTAAAAGAGATTTGCTTACCCGATAATTGAAGACTTGGCAGAAGGAAGTCTGCACTCTGCAGTAGCTACATTATAAGAATTCCCAAAGTATACTGCCGGTGGTCGGCCCGATAATGTTCTGATTCATAATTATCTCTTTGATGGTCGAGAACCAGATGCCGAGCAAACAATTTGAACAAATTAAGCAATGTGTGTGTGTTTTTACCTTTTATACGGACGATACTGTAATTTTGACTTCCTAAAATGGTTATATTTATCTTGTGAAACTTTATTTTTTTTGGTAAATATTTTATACAGATATTCGAAATCTGTTAAAAATATGCCAAAGGATAAAGGCAATAAAAATACATTATCCTTAAAATCTCATTCACAATATTAAAACATAGATTAGACACTTATCAACTCGATCAATTTTCAATAATAAAGATAAATCTATATAAGACTAAACCCGTCAAATAAGAGGTTTTTTTTTTGAAAGTAAGTAATATATTTAATCAAAAGGTGGAAATTACAAGGGAGAAGAAATACAACTCTTACAGGGTATTTGGTTAATTAGAATAGCCATTTCATTCCTAATCTATTCCTAGCAGTAAGTTATTCACTTGTTTAGTTGAAGAAAACGTACAGAATATATATTCCAATGGTTTACTTATTTCTTGAGTTCGGGGAATAATTAAACTCATCACTCCCCCTATCTTTATCTATTCCAAGTGGTTGAGAATAAAATTGAGGACATGTTGGCCAAAAATATCCTTAAGGAATCTACACAATTAAGGAATAATAATAATAATAATAATAATAATAATAATATTATTATTATTATTATTATTATTATTATTATTATTATTATTATTATTATTATTATTATTATTATTA
>JANIPN010000001.1:26816865-26828087 GCA_027478595.1 Erythroxylum anguifugum
GTGTCACTACACAAGGCGCCTTATAGGTATCGTGACAGAACAAGTCGCCTTGTATCGCATACAAGTCGCCTTGTATCGCATACAAGTCGCCTTGTTCAAAACAAAAGGGAACAAGTCGCCTTGTATCATATACAAGTCGCCTTGTACCTACAGTGTCTACAAGCTAAAAAAAAAATGTATAAAGGGTTTACCTAATGTAAGCTTCAAGAAATAATTGTCTCTCAATAGAGTGTTTCACTTTCTAAGACACAAGGAGTTTGATAAAGATATGACTTTTGAGAATATGGAAGATGCTAAAGTATATCAAAAGTTTGTCTGTGTGCTTCGCAAATGCAGTGACTCTTTCTTAAGTAGACATTTTCTTCAATTAGTCGTTGCTTCGGTTCTATTCTGAGTTAACTTTGTATCTAACAAATCTTCAATATCATCTCAGTTGGAATCTTCCAATATTCGGACGCCAAGAGAAAAGTTTTAACAAAAATATCAGAGCTAATGGTTCTAATTATGTGATTGGTAAGATCTTTTCGAATATTGTGGAATCGTTTCTAATAAGATAAGTTCATCAAGAAGGTTCCTGCAAAAAATGAAGCATTTTTTTAATGATTTTATTTCCTTTTAAGAATTTTATCGTTACTTATAAAAGGAAATAACTCTAATTTTTAATTTAGAAATATTATATAATTATCATCAAAATCATTAATACTAAACCTTGAGCTAACAATCTCTTTCTTTTTGATGATGATAAGCAACAATAGATATATTTTCAAAATTCAAATAATAGTAAAGAATTTCGAAAGATGCCTATAAACTTTATATGTTCTTACTCACAATCATGATTACAAAGAGCCTTTTTTACGACCTCTAAAGAAAAGAGCATGTCGTTTGTAAGATAACTAGGGTGATATGCTTATCACATATTTAAATATAAACTACAAAGATTTAGTTCAACAATATTTCAACAGTTAGTAAATATATCATTAACTCTCCTCCTTTGTTATTTAAAAAAAAAAGTCAACAAGGATATGAAAAAAAAGCACAAAAGAGTCATACAAAAAGGCAACAATATTATTTAGGAGATTAAGAAATTTTTTGAAGCAAAATCTGTATGTTAAGAATTTGATTTTGCATGCTGTCGATCTGGCCACACATTTGATCTTGATTGGAGCGAATGTCCATCAGTTGTTGAAGAATCAAATCGTTTGTGTTCTGGAGTGAGGCAGAGGCTGATTTTTATGGGACAGGACCTAGAAGATCTATTGTTCTTCCTGTTTTCTTCTCCACCCATACATTGTCTTTCAGGTTATATCCGAATTGATAGGGAGTAGATAAATGAAACTTTGCAGATTCATATCAATCTAGATTGTCAAAAGACACTCCATAATAAGCAAAAATCTTGGTTAATAGCATCCCATATGGTATACCACCATTGGTATTTTTATGACTTCCCTTATCTACCATAAATCACAGGATCATTGCTGGGAGGTTCATCTTATTGCCCTTTAGTAGGTTATATACCACATATATATCCAGGAGACTGTATCTTTCTACTGAACTATTCTTTGGAAAAATTAAAGTAGTAGATATTGACGCAAGGCATCGTGGCAGTAAATCCAAATGCCTACACCAAGGTCTCCCGTCATGAGCATTCTTGATGTGCAAGCAGATAAAGTTTACAACTTCTCTCAGATCAAGATCAGTAATGTCCCATTTATGACAAGAGAGGTCAGTTCTGCTTATGAGAATTATATTTAGTATGTTTTCCAAGATTTCCTCTGTAATCAAGATCTCATACTCACGTACCTAAGAGATGATTGCCAACTTCCCATCAATTTCATCTTTTCTCATGTGTGTGTAAGATGATCTAACTAAATCATCACACACTGTTTCATCCAAATTTAAAAAATTCTCCCAATCAACAACAAGAAAATATGGAGACATGAGAATACCAATGTCATCGAATAGGAGAGGAGGCAAAATGCGTCTAGCAACCACCTTTCTCTTCTTGTAAGACATTTTGTATCGTGCTTCAGCTTCCATTGACTGAAATAGCTTGACCGATGTTAAAGGCTCTCCTTTCTTGTGTTTCTTTAATTTTGACCTTTTTGCCTTCGGAATTTTTTCAAACATGGCTTCTTCATAAAACTACTTATTCCTAGCAATGTGGTCCTCAATATTCTCTTCAACCATATGCACTTTTCCTTTTCTTATTTCTTCCCTTTTTCTCTTTCTAGATTTTTCTTCTTCCCTTTGTTCAACTTCAGGGATTTTTTCTTTCTCAACAACTTTCTTAGTTTACTTTGCAATACTTCCTCTAGTTCGTAGATGTCTTATTAAACGGATTGGTTCTTCATCTAAACCATCATCATTAACAATTTAGTGTGCTTCAGGCAATTTCTTACCTGTGGAATCAGGTTGAGGAATAATAGATGGTGGTGGTACGAAAGTTTTGAGAGACAGAGTAGAAGGAGTAGGTAGAGTGAGAGTAGGCAATGAAGCTGAATGGAATTTTACTTTCTTCGTTGGCAACCCCTCACCAGAATATTTTTCTTCTTCTTCCTTTTCTTCTGTTCTTCCTTTTTCTTCTTCTTCTTCATCTTTTTCTTCTTCTTCCTTTCCTTCTTTTTCTGATGAGCTAGGGTTTGAGTCATCAGAACCTTCTTCACAAGAGCCAGAGATATATTGCTTGATTTTTGATTCATTTTGTTCGGAGGATGATTCAATTTCTAGAGACAGTATAGCCAAAATCTGTCTCTTTCTTTCGTTTGGAGTCTCATGAGTAGATACTTTTGAAACTTGGGGCTTTTTGATAGAGGTGACAGAAAGATGTTCAGTAGGAGTGCTTAATGATCCTACTATTGGCGACAGAGAGGAAGATTCAGAAAAAAAAGTTTCAAACTCTTGTTTATGGCAGAAAATTTCGCCATGGCTAGTAGTGGGAGTCAAGGTTTTCTTTTGTCCCTTGGATTTTGTTTGTGCCATTTCAAGTAAGTTAGTAAGTTTTAGGACATTTGAAAGAAAATTTGAGCAGAAACAGAGAGTTAGGGTGTAGAGAGGAAAAACACAGAGCTTCTGAGAACGATGAAGGTAAGTAGAAGGAAGAAACTTTCTCAAGATATACTAAACGGTTCTTGAGCGTTGATTTCGTGTAAAGAAGAACAATCGTACACGCTGTTAGAGGAGGTGTGATAGTCTGCGTATCTTCTATCAGTCACATACGAAAAGTTGTCAGGGAGGCGCACACTCATTTTTAAAAGCTGAAACGATGCTATTTAATAACTGTCTTTTTAAGACACGAGTATTCTACCCTATTAAACTAAAAAGAGCCTACCAAAGAAAATATAATAGAAGGAGTCTGCTGCAAAGAGAAGTAGCATAAAATCTTCGTACAGAGTTAATATCAGATAATCTGCATATACCAAGTTCTTTTCTTAACAAACAGAATCTATCTTCATAAAGTGGCTTAATAAAGATATTATCTATTTGATATTTAGTTTTAACATGCAAAAGATTGATGGTTCCTTCTAAAACATGATCTCTAAGAAAATGATGTTTTATTTCTATAAACTTAGTCCTAGAATGACACACAAGACTTTTAGAACGATTTATTGCATTTGTATTGTCACATAGTATAGGAATATGAGCAAGGTTCAGAGAGAAATCCTGGAGTTGATGTTTTATCTATAAGATTTGAGCGCAACAGCTGACAGCTACTATATATTTGTCTTCAATTGTCGAAAGCGGTGCTATATATTTGTTTTCTACAAGACCAAGAAACTGAACATCCTCCAAGAAATTGACAGTAACCGCTTGTACTTTTTCTTTCAACTTTATCACCTGCATAATCTGCATCACAATAGCCAACTATATTAAAAGAATCAAAATTTGGATAACATAATCCAAAGTCTATAGTTCCACGAAGATAGCGAAAGATCCTCTTGACTACTTAAAGTTGGCTCTCTTTTGGATTTGATTGAAAGCGCGTGCAATGACACAGATTAAGCATAATATCTGGTTTTACGCTTGTACTATATAGTAGTGATCCAGTCATTCTTCTATATTTTGTCTCATCCGTAGCCTTGCCTACTTTATCCTTATCAAGTTTAGTTCTAGAATACACAGGAGTACCCATCGGTTTTGCATTCTCAAAATAATATTTCTATATGACTTCCTTTGTGTATTTGTCTTGACTAATGAAGATTCCTTTTTTGTTTTCCTAATTTGCAACCCAAGAAAGAAAGATAGTTCTCCCATTATACTCATTTCAAACTCCTACTGCATTAAGGTTGAGAATTCTTCACAGAAGGATGGATTAGTAGCACTAAATATTATATCATTAACATATATTTGCACCATTAGTAAATCATTTCCCTTTTTCATAATAAATAAAGTTTTATCTACCTTTCCTCTTTTAAAGTTATTCTCATGCAGAAAGTAACCTAACCTCTCATACCATGCTCGAGGAGCCTGCTTTAGATTATGCAGAGCTTTAATCAACTTCATCACGTACTTAGGATGATTTTCATCTCCAAAACCTAGAGGTTGTTTAACAAACATTTCTTCATTAATATATCTATTTAAGAAGGAACTTTTGACATCCATTTGGAATAATTTAAAATTTCTATAGCATGCAAAAGCAAGTAAAATTCTAATCGATTATAATCTAGCAACAAGTGCATAAGTCTCATCAAAATCAATACCTTCCTGTTGATTATAACCTTGAGCTACAAGTCTAGCTTTGTTTCTTACCACCTTACCATTTTCGTCAAGTTTGTTTTGAAATACCCAACGAGTTCCAATGATTAACTTGTTTTGTGGACGAGGTACTATATTCCAAATTTTGTTTTTTCAAACTGATTTAGTTCATCTTTCATAGCTGAAACCCAATTTTCATCAATAAGAGCCTCTTTAACTGTTTTTGGTTCTAGTTGTGAAATAAGGGCAACATAGTTGTTTTGAAAGAAGATCTAGTTCTTAGACTTTCATAAGAGTCTCCTAGAATATACTGAAATATATCAAAATCTTTCCATTCTCTTGGTATTCTTCGTTGTATAGGCTCCTGCTGAGATGAAGGAGCTTGCTCTATCCTAGCTTCAAAAGGACCTTCTTAATCTTGATATTCAGAAGGTACTATAGGCTTAGTTTGAGTTTGCGATGTATTTTTAGGAGCCAAAGGATGTTCTTCATCATCTGAATTAGCTATTGTTGTCAAAGGTAGTGCTTCATCAAATACCATATGTATTGATTCTTTTATCCTCTTTGTTCTTTTATTACAAACTCTAAATCCTTTGCTAGCAATGCTGTAATCCAGAAAAATAGCTTCATCTGATCTCGCATCAAATTTTCCAAGGTTGTCCTTTCCATTATTTAGAGCAAAGCACTTGCAACCAAATGCTTGAAAATAAACAACAATCAGTTTTCTTCCTTTCCATAATTCACAGGGGTTCTTTTTGAGAATAGGTCTTCTAAGACACCTGTTAAGTATATAGCGCAGTAGATACAACTTCTGCCTAGTAACCATGAGGTAGACCACATTCACACAATATTGTCCTACCTATATCAGTAAGAGTCTTGTTCTTTCCTTTAACAACTTCATTTTGCTGAGGAGTTCTTAAGCATGAAAAATTATGAGTTATGTTTTTTTCATTACAAAAATCTTCAAAATTTCTATTATTGAATTCTCCTCCATGATCCCTCTGAATAGATGTAATTCAATACCCTTTTTCAATCTGAATTATTTTGCAATACTTCTTAGAAACTTCAAAAGCATCGCCCTTATTTGATAGAAAATACACTAATGTAAATCTATAATAGTCATCTACTATAATAAAACCATAGTGTTTATCACGAAAACTTTGAGTCCTAGTAGAACCAAATAAATCCATATGTACAAGTTCAAGCGGTTGGTTAGTAGAAACAGTATTTTGAGAAGGAAAGTTACTTCTGATTTGTTTTCCCTTTAAATAGGCTTCGCAAACTTGATTACTCTCAAACTTTAAGTTCGGTAGTCCTCTTGCTAACTTATTTTTGGATAGTTTTGATAAAATGCTTATGCTAGCATGTCCAAATCTTCTATGCCAGATAAATGAATCCTTTTCTAGTGAAACAAAACACTTAATATGTTGTGAAGACATGTCTTCCAATTTAGCACAATATATATTTTGATTTCTAGGACCAATAAATACAATGTTCTCATTAAGATTATCAATTATTTCACAATGGGATGCATAGAAAGTCACTTTATAACCCTTATCACATAATTGACTTACACTTAATAAGTTATATTTCAATCCATTAACATAAAGAACACTATCAATAGAAGCATAATTAGAGTCACCAACTTTACCAGTTCCAGTAACTTTTGCCTTGTTTTTGCCAGTAAAGACAACATTACCATCATCTTTTCTCTCAATATAGTTGAAATGTAATATTTTACCTATCACGTGTCTCGAACAACCCCTATGAACTATCCATTGATTTTCTATTGTCTCGTTTCTGAAGCATATCTGCAGAATGTATTATCTCATTTTAGGTACCCAAATTTTTTCGAGTCCTTTTAGGTTAGTAATTTGACCTTTTGGTCTCCAAACATACATTTGAGATAATTTCTTCATTTTCCAAAGTTACAGGAATAACTAATATGACCATTTCTACCATAGTAATCACACAAAACAGATGAATGAGCATTACTATAAATTTTGCTATTTATCAAGTTTTTGTTGTTTTGACTATGGCTAGTGTTGGATTTAACAAGGAAATTCCCAAGTAATGCATCAAGATTATTTCTTCCATCAACAAAATTGACAAGATCTTTTTCTAGAGAAATGATTCTTTTAGAAAATCTTTCTTTCTTAAGTTCTAGAGTAGCAAATTTTTCTTCTAATTGTTTTACCTTAATAGAATCATTTTTAAGCAATGCAATCTCTAACTGACTTACCTTTTGTTTCAAGAATTCCTTTTTAGAGACCTTTTGCGTATTGTCATTTTCAAGAGATATGATTTTAGACAAAAAATTCTTATTCTCGGATTTTAATGATTAAATCTTATTCGTTAGGGATACATCATTATTTTTAGACTTCTCAACCTTTTTGAAAGACTGCACTATTAACTTTTTATAATAATCATAAAATTCATGATGTGCATCTCTTAATTCATCAATTTCAATATTAGAGTTAGAATAATATACCTCACCATCTCCTGATTCAGCCATAAAGCAAACATTGCCGACTTCTTCAGGCTCTTCTTCTTCAAAGTTTTCAAAATCCTCATCTAACCAGGCTTTTGTCATAGCTTGTTTTCTATTTTCTGTTTTCTGTTTTTTGTTCTCTGTTTTATCCTTTTGAAGAAGATGAAATTTTGTTCTTATGTGTCCAGGCTTCTTGTAATGATAGCATATGATTTGATTGTTTTGTGTATTGCTACTACTGCTACTGACTTTCAATAGGATCCTGTTATTTCCAGTTTTTTGTTTCCTTCTCTTTTCTTCATTAGCTTCTTTTTGTAAAAGTGTGCATATTTTTTGACCATGAAATTGAATTCATTATCTCCATCTATTTGCAACTTAGTGCCGCTTTCATCACCGTTTCATGGATTTGATTCATCAATTGCTTTTAATGCCATTTCTCTTCTGTATGAGGATCTTTAATCTCGCCTAAGCTCGGCTTCATGGATCATCAAATTTCTTTTTAATCAATCCAATAAAATAGTGTCGACATCCTTTGTAGTTTCTAGAACTATCACTTTAAGTCTCCATTCCTTTAACAGTGACCTTAGAATCATTGTTACAAGCTCATCATTGAGATATACCTTTCCCAAGTTCTTTAAGGTTGTGATGACGTTGTTGAAATGTCCGAAGAATTCGTCTATAGTTTCTCCCTGTTTCATACAAATAGTTTCATATTGTTGTACTAAAAGATTTGTTTTATGTTTCTTTACCTCAATTGTTCCTTCAAAAGTAACTTGAAGTTTGGCTCACATTTCCTTTATTGTAGTGTAATATTCTGTTACCTATGTTAGGGCCAGAATAGTGTATACGAGAATTTGTTGAGAGATTAGAAAGTGCATTTTGCGTAATATGGCATACACATACACGTGAATATTGATTTTTGCATATTAAAATGATTGGACATGCATTCATTGATACTTTCCAGGTATAACTGGTTTATAAATGTGATTACATTGAGAATTGTAATTTTTATATGTTGAAAATTGATTTAGAATTTTTGGTAAATTTTATGAAATTTTTGAAAATTTTTGGGCGTTTCTGGATTTAAAAAAATGCCAAGTAACAAGGCAATTGATAAATGGTAATAGAAATAAGAGTCCAATGATAGCGGAATTTTATTGATGACTTTGGGATTTATTGACAAATACCATTGAAATTTGAGAGATATTTGGAGTTAAAAAAATATAGATGATTGGACAAGTTTAATAAGAGAACCTAGTTCAAATTAAAAAAAAGGGACAAGTGACAAGTGTCACTTGCGAAGCTTAAGTTTTATTATACGAATGAATTAGAAAGATCAAATTAATTATTTTTATCTTACTTTCTTCTCCTTCTTCGTGACTTTCTTCATCCTCTGTAAGCTTATTACTTGCAGAAACTTTATCACCCTCACAATGCAAGTTTTACTCTCCCTTTTCATTTGTTATTTTACTATGCTACCTTCCTCACTGTCACTGAAATACCCAACCTTACAACCTTCAACTGTTGATGATCGTGTTGTATTGGATAGCAAGGGTTCATGTGATTTTGAAGAAATTGGAGTTTTAAACAAGTAAGTACCGTATGGTTTTCATGATATGTAGGATGATATATACATCACGTTAGTTAACAATTCAGCGTTTATAAAATGAGGATTCTTATTTGCTGAAACGTGAGTGAGAATTTTGGGTATGTCACATGTGTTGTTTTTGTAAATTTGATGATCAATATGTTATAAGATGGTGTTGAAATGAATTTTGAGTTAGAAAAATCATTGAAAGTGTGTATAAAAAGAGTGCAGAAATTCATGAAAGTTGATATATATATATACACACACTCTGTTTTCATTGTTGATATACGTGAAATTCTTTAGGTGTTTTGAGATGAATTAAAATGAGTTTAGAGTTTAAGGAAAAGGTGTAAGGTGATCCCTTGATATGGGGAAAAGAATTAAAATGATAAGTTTAAGATGAAGTGAAGGTGTAGATGAAGTAGAAAAAGTGCAGCAGATGAAGAGAAAGCAAGAAAAATGAAAAAGTGTAGATAATATGATGAAGTTGTGTGAGTGATAGGTTCTATTTTTAATGTTTGTGAACAATCATAGATTGTGATTTGTTTATGAATAAATTGAGCTGAATGGGAGTCAAAATGAAGAGAAAAAGATAGATATAAGTTAGAGATGATAGATCAAAAAAAAGAGGGGAAGAAAAGAAGAAAAGTTCTGCAACAAAAGAGAGGAACAAAAGAAGAAAACTTCTGCAGTTTGGAAAATCTGGAGAAAAAAATTAGGCAGTGCACGATCGTGCTCGCAGTGGACGATTGTGCTTGTGCTATTGATTTGTGCACGATTGTGACATATGAGGATCAATTAAAAGTGCACGATCGTGCATGTTGATCCTCCTATGTCACAATTGTGCTTGTGCACGATCTTGCAATCCCAGTCAATAGCACAAGCACGATCATCCACTGCGAGCATGATCGTGACAATGAAGGCATACTGATAGTTGACAGTTTCGAACATCCTTCATTCTTTTGATTATAACTTCTTCTCTCAACCTCCAAATAAAATGAAATTTGAACCAATAAACTCCTCATACATTGCTCTTCCTCTCTATAAAAATTTATGGCCATTTGAATTCATTCGGAAAAGATTGAGTGATGAATTTAGGATGAAAATGATGAAGTGCGCTGGAATGTGATAAATGGAGTGCTTTCACTGATCATGCTTCGCTATTTTGGCCATATCTTGATCTGTAGATATATAAATGAGATGAGTTTTAATTTAGATTAAACTAGAGACATATGGCTACAAATTTCTTGAAGAAATTGAATTTTAATTCTGTCTCTAAGAATTCCAAAATCTGGCTTGAATTTGAGTATAGAGTACTGTTATAGTTTAAGAACAATCTGAATTGTTTGGAGTATAACTTTTAGAATACTGAATCAAATTGTATGATCTTAGTGTCATTAGAAACTTAAGACATAGGGAAACAATTTTATAGAAGAAAGTGTAGCCCAATTGCCTCATTTTCCTTGTCAGAATGATCATACAAAGTTGACCCGAAATTTTGTTTTTAGAAAAATCTGGAATGATCAATTGAGTTATGAACTTAGATTCAATTTAATTGATGTGAAAACCCAAGTTCAAATTATAATTATGTGAATGCTGGCATATAAATGATCTTGTAACGAGAATAATAGAAATATACTCGAGATTGTCATTGAGCATGCATAGTACATAATCCATGTATACTTATGTACATAAATGAGTATTTATATAATTGTGCGAATTGTGATATGTGTAAATGTATATTGCATGATATAGAGGAGCATTTAGAGCGTCAACATCCAGACATTGTCGAGCATTCAAGGCAATAGCTTTCTGGAGCAACCTGTGAGTAACCTAGTCAGTCTCACTTAATTGATTGTTTGTTTTAAATTATGTTCTAAATTATCCTATGAATGCAAATTCCGGACTATGAAAGTCCAAGGCGTTTGATGCATGAATAAGATATTGGAAGTGCTCCTTGTATGTGAATCTGACTGAAATAAGTGTGCTCAACAATTTTATTGATTTCTAGACCAAGGTCCAATGATAAATGTATTTTGAATGTGAATATGAAATCATGTGATTGATTGAGAATATGAATGTGAATGTGATGCATTCCATTACATAAATGCATGAACAGATAATGACAGTTGTGACCTAAGTAGCCACCGAAATTGAGCTTAAAGCTCAGAATGTGATTAAGCCTTTGTTTGGTTGAGCTTATACCAGCAGAGCTTTTGTCAGTAAAGCTTTTTTCTATAGATTTTTTCTGAAAAGAAATTTTCTAAGAAACTAGTTGACTGTTTGACTGTCATTTAAAAAAAACGTTTTTAAAAGAGCTTCATACAACAGACTGTTTGGCAACATAAAAATAAAAAACATTTTTAATTTTAATTATATTTTATTTTGTAATAAATATTATTTATGCATATAAATATTATTTAAAGTATATTAAACAATATACAAAGCACA
>JANIPN010000001.1:26839054-26849178 GCA_027478595.1 Erythroxylum anguifugum
TGTCTAACAACCCTCACTGCCTGGGTCACTCACTAGCATAGTAGGTTAATATGGGTTTATGACCCGTATTGCTATCACATGTGAATCAACATAGTGTTCTTCAAATGCATCTCGTGGAAATTTTTTCTGTTCAATATTAGATTTTTGTTTTCCAAGATTTACATTACTTTTCTCCTCTGGTTTCAAAGTGGGTGGATGTGTTGGTTTTGGTCACTCTTTAGCTAAGTGTGAGTTATCATTTAAAACTTTTACTGATTGTCTCTATCCTCTATATGCTCTCTCTCTCTCTCTCTCTCTATATATATATATATATATATATATATATATATATATTTGTCTATGCATGTCTAAACATCTACAGCGATTGCAATTGATGAGATCCAATTTATTATTTGGAAACCTTACAGGCTCCACTTTTAATCAAATACCCCGCCAACCTTTCAGTCACAGCATACTCGTATGCTTTTGGAACTCTGCTGATGGTACTTACTGCTCTCTTTATGACGAATGTATCAACTGACTGGAGACTGACACAGTCTGGGTTTCTGGCTGTCATTTATGCTGTAAGTTTCTGTCTGATACTAGTGAACTATTTCATTATTGCACTGCAGAACTTTGCTTAGCCATTTCTTCAAAATATTTTGAGAAGCCTTTTTGAGACGTCTATTCCTTTGGGACAAAGCTTGCTGTCCTATGCTTTCTGCTTGCTTGACAACATGGAAGTCTTAATATGACAGTTGCCTTCTTGGATAGTGTTGCTTTTCCTATCCAAGAGAAGAAGTTGATTTTTTTTTCAATTTTGTTCCAATTAATAGATCTAGAGCCTTATCATTCTTTCCTTTTGCTAATCACTCCACTCCTTGTTCAGATTTTCATTTCCTAGTTTTGCATGCATGTATTCACGGCTTATATGTTAATCTATGGTAAGTATTCAATGATTGCGGCACGTATCTGGAGTCACCAAATTCAATATGTATGATGTTAGTCAGTTTTGTGCTAGAGTTTCTTTTTTGCAGATAAATATGAACATTTTTGCAATTGGTCCAAGCTGCTAGGTTGATCTGGGGAGTCCTGATTTTAAGCCAGTGTCCACATTATATTTTGAGTGAGGCATGTTGGACTTTTAACTGTCTTTAATGTTTCTATGTTCCTGATCTTTCAAAATCTGGTGTCAGAAGGGAAAAAATGATATAAAGGGTTAAATTTATGGAGTGGCATATGAATTTAGCCCTTTTTAATTGATCTCAAGTTTAGCACGGTATATTGCAAACGTGCTAAATGTTGCAAGTCTTTTGGCATTAACTAGTGGTTTAGTGTCTGGTCTGTGTCCATTTTGCACCCTTCTCCTTTGCTTCTTTCTGATTTTCCTAATCACGGTCCTGCATTGGCCATCTGAGTAACAGGTTTAGGATTTGTTAGGATTTCCAGTGTAATGGATAATGACATTTCTCCTTCACATATGGGATAGATTAGAAGTCCTGTCGCACACCAAGTAGTATGGCAATAATCTAATTCCAACTTTCTGTCCGGCATGTCTTTTCTCAGGGTACTGTTGCATCTGCCCTTGTTTATGGCCTTGTTACATGGTCGAATATGATCTTGGGGCCTGCTTTGGTTGCACTCTATTATCCACTTCAACCTGCTGCATCCACATTTCTTTCAACAATTTTTCTTGGAAGTCCTATTTACTTGGGAAGGTTTGTCTACGATGTTTAATCTTATTTTTTTTTTTCACTAGCTTTTCACAAAATTATACTTATAATAAACTACTCATATATATTTAGGTAAACAAGTCTATCATTATGACTCTTTACCTGGACAGTGCCACTTGGATATTACTACAAATATTGGTTAAGGATGCGTGAGAATAAAAATTGAATATATGGGCAATAATATTAAACATACAAAATGGTTGTAGTTGTTTAATTTGAAAAAGAAATGAGTGGTCCCTTTGATTTTTATGCCACCTGATGCTAGTGCAAGAAGGATGCTTACTTTATGTTTTTCTCTCTTGAAACAGTATAGTAGGGGGTTGCCTGATCATTGCTGGTCTTTATTTGGTTACTTGGGCCTCCTACAGAGAAAAACAAACAGCTACAGCAGTTATTACCCATCTTACCGCTCGGGGAGCTGAACCACTTATCCATAAAAATGCAGCAATTAACAAGGGTGTGTACGAGAGGGGACATCTTGTTATTGGAGCTTCCACCACACAATATCTAGAGACTAATTAAACATTAATAGCCTGATGTCATGTAAACTGTTCTGTATTTATATCTGTGGAATTAGTTGACGTGTGTCATTATTCATTGAAATCAATCTACCAATGTCTTATGAGTTGCAAAGTCTTCTTTTGTACAATCTCCAATTCAGTAGGTTTATATTTAACTATATGCGTAAGACAAGGGATCTCAGTTTGGCATGTATGAATACTTTCTGTGCAGTTAAGTAAAAGAGGTCTTCCTCACTTAACGGGGATGCTCTTGCCTTGGCTTCCTTCCATCGGGTGTATAGTGAACAAGATCTGGGCATAAAGGTGGAGGGAAAGCTTTGAAGGAATTCTAATGCTGCGAGGAGAATTTGGGATATGCAGGTTGCTTGAGAATTGGAACAGTGAAACAAAACCAGTTGCTATGGAAGTATACTTTTCTTTTATATGCTTAAGATTGTTATTGCAACTAATATGCTTAAGATTGTTATTGCAACTAATAAAGCTGACCAGTTTGTAGCTGTCATTAGTTCTCTGAATTCCCACAGCAGCTATTGGCAGTTGTACGGACGTTTCCAGTATGGTTTTCTTTTACATCAAAAGATGTTTTTATACTTGAGAATAGTAAATACAGTACATAGAAAAATATTATATAGTCTGGTATTAAACTTCAGTAGATGAATCAGACCTTATTGTCTCAGCCACCACCAAGCCAGTCCTCTAATGATGTTTGATGTGTTTAAGCTACTTACTGGTTTTGGGTGGAGAAACTGAGTTTAAACGAGTGAACTATAACTATTGCATACTACATTGTAATGACTGGTGAGTGCAAGGTTATGATAATCAGTATACATTGTAATCAGAACATGATTGGTAGTGTTTTGTGATTCTTCTAGTGTGGGTTTATTTTGCTTTTTCTCTGTTGGGATATAGACGAATTAATCTATACATAACTTAGGAAAATAAAAGTAAGCTACACACGGTTAATGATGTACTTGTAGCATATGCATGAACTGTAAAGAATGGGAAAGTGCTATTTAAGTGAGTACCAAGTTACAAGCTTTCCAACCAGGAAGACTTCCTACTCTCTTTTTTTTCTTCCTTTAATAACATATTAAAAACACTTTTATATTAATATAAATACATATGCATTATATATTTTTATTTATATATGTGCCTTTATTTGTATTTTATTCGTTGTAATTCACTATTAATCATTATAAAAATTTATATCAAATTAGTAACTATGTTATGATATAAAAATAATTTTAGTTCCATAACAATTTTGATATATTTATAATTTTACAATGAATATTAAAATATATTAATTTATGTAAAAATTATAATATGTCGAATTAAAAATGAAATAATTTTTATTTATTATGAATGTCAATTATTTTGACAATAATTTTAAACCTATTACTAAATTAATTAAGAATAAAATTAAATATTCATATTGTTAAGTTTCAAATTAAAAACTCTTTTCTTTTAATTTATATTTAATGATGTACACATTTCATAAATTATAACTACTTTGTTTCAGATTTTTGTATCACCTTCTTTTATGGGAAAATAAATAAAATTTAAATCATTATCAACTTTTAATAATAAGTAAATAATATAGGTATAAAATTATCAATAATCATATTATAATCATTTACTAGTTATAAAAATGTAAATAAAAGTAGTAATCAAGTCTAATTTAACTTATTTTTAAGTTAGATTTGGTCTTAATTAAAAAAAATCAAGTATTAAATAAAGTTTTGAATTAGGGATCCATTCAACCAATTTGATTTGACCCATTCCAAACTCAACGTAGCTGATTGTGAAGTATAAATATAAATAGTATTCATAAGTATTAAAAAAAAAGAAATCTGAAACTACAAAAGATTACAATATAATTATTAATTATAATGTATGATTTCCAAAAAAATTCATTAAAAAATTTAAAAGTTATATAATATATTTAAAAGACCTAATTTAAAAAGTTAAATGTATTTCTCATATTAAAACAATTATAATCTAATAATTTAATAATGAAGATCGAATTTCTTATAAAAACAGATGTTAATTTTCCATTATTATAACAAAATTTTAATATTTTACATGTTTAAATCAAACGTTTTCACATTAAATGTAGAATAAGCTTACCTGAAATACGTTTTGTAATGAATATAATAATCAAATACATACATACATACATACATACATACATACATATATATAGAATTAAGAATATTTTAATATATTATATATTGCTTAAATATTTAAAAGTAATAAATATAATTTAAATACTATAAATACTTAATGTTTACATACTTAGAATAACTAAAACGATAGATAATTAATCATTGAATTGATTGTAATTTTATAAATAGATGACAATTATCTTAAATTATCTTTAAATTGATATTTATTTTTAATATTACAATTATTTTGACCTTCTATGTAAAATTTGGTGATTATATTTTATATATCTATATATAAATATATACAATTAATTTAGAAACGAATATTAAATGAGAAAAGAAAAAAGGTGAGAGCTGTTGAAGGGAAGGGGATTACCTCTAACAATTGGAGGTGAGAAAAAATTGGAGTTTGCCTCCATTTTTGTGTTTGCTATTTCTTGTAGTAAATAAGAGATATAGAAAGATAAAGGAGAATACTCAAACAATCAAAATAACTCACTTGGAGAATACTCAAACAATCTAAATAACTCACTTGATTTAAATTTTTTGTCCCATTTTAGAAATGAACTAGTACATGATATTTATAGATATATAAGACACCTATTTGAAACAATAAAACTCTTGGAAAACATAAGATAGTAAATGCAAGATACATGCATAAGAAAAAATACAATGAATCTCAAAATACATGAACCAAGTAATGAACCAAGTTTAATTAAATGCTCAACTAATATAATTGCATTTTTTAACATCCACCCTTAAACTTGATTCTTCTTAGTAACTCCAATCCATGCACGCAGCTTAGCAAAACTTTCAAACTTCAATCTTTCGTAAAAATATAGACTATTTGACTATCACTTCTCACATAAGAAAGCTCAACTTCTTTGTTCTCAACACACTCCCTTACGAAATGAAACTTTGTATCTATATGCTTACTTCGAGCATGGAACATAGGATTCTTCCCCAATGCTATAGTAGATTTGTTATCCATAAAAATAGAGGTAGCTCCATCTTGAGTCACATGTATCATCTTTAACAACCTTCTCAACCAAATTTCATGTGTGATACAAGAAGTAGCTGCAACATATTCAGCTTCACATGTAGATAAAATCACAATAGGTTGTTTTTTAGAGCTCCAAGTAAAGTAGTGTCACCCATGAAAAATATAAACCACCTTGTGCTCTTTTTATCATCAACATCACCTCCCTAATCATTATCACTATAACCAACAAGCTGAAAATTATATGAAGAAGAATAGTGCAAACTATAGTCAATAGTACCTTTGATATATTGCAAAATCCTTTTAGCCATTGCCATATAAGTATTAGTTGGAGCTTCGATAAAATGACTTATAACCCCCACTCTAAAGAGAATATTGGGTCTTGTGCAAGTCAATACCTCAAGCTTCCAATAAGACTCCTAAAAATAGTTGGATCTACCTTTTCACCTTCATCAAACTTTGACAATTTTGTTGCACAATCAATAGGGGTATTAATGGGCTTTCAATTCTTCATCTTAAATTTCTTAATAATCTTTCTTGTATAAGTCTCTTGAGAAATAAAGGTATCATCACCATCTTGCTTCACTTCAATACCAAGGAAATAGGACATAAGTCCTATATCAGTAATTTCAAATTCGTTAGTCATCACCTTCATAAACTCTTCGAACATCTTTGAATTGTTACTCGTGAAGATCAAGTCATCAGCATATAGGCATACAGGAAAAATGTTTCCATTTTCACCTTCTTTGACATAAAGAGAATGTTCTTGGGGACATTTGATGAATCCATAGCTTTGGAAACACTTATCAATGCAGCTATACCAAGCTTTTGAAGCTTGTTTCAAGCCATATAATGCCTTTTTTAACTTCAATACTTTATCTTCATGTTCTTTCACTAAGTACCCTAATGGTTGTTGGATAAACACCTCTTCCTCACGTTTCCATTTCTTGAATTGCTTCAATCACTTCATCCATCACATCTCCATTTTTTTCTTGTCTAGCTTCTTTCAAGTGCAGCGACTCAAAATCAGCAAAGAGACAAAATAGTGTTGTATTTTCTACCATCTCTGTGGACTCATAAAGATCTTGCAGACTCCTTCTTCCTCTATGACCCTCAGATGAGCTTTGATAAGAACTTTCATTTCTTCTAGGATTGGGTGATTGAGAAGGAGTATGAATATTTTCATGCCTGTTATGGTCAAAATCTCCAATCATAAGAAATAAAATACTTTCTTCATTTTTAGAGACATCCCACTTCCACAAACTTTCTTCATCAAAATCAAGATCTCTACTAATTACAATCTTCTTATTAGTAGGATTAAACAAATTATAGCCCTTATAATTAGAGCTAAAGCCAATGAAGATATGCTTTTCACTTTTGTCATCTAACTTTGATCTCATCTCTTTACGAACATGAGTATATGTTATGCTTCCAAAAGTTCGCAAATGAGAAACACTACACTTCTTACCACTCCAAGCTTCTTGAGGAGTCATCCCATGAACACTTCTAGTAGGGGATAAGTTGGACAAGTATATAGCGCAAGCGACAACTTTGATCCAAAACTCCGTACGCATATTCTTACTCTTTGGCATGTTCCTTGTCATATCAAGAATAGATCTATTATTACATTCCATAACTCTATTTTGTTGCAAAGAGTATATAATTGTAAAAAAATGACGAATGCCTTTAACTTTGCAAAATTTGTCCCTAAGAACATTTTGTTTATGTCAAAGAAGGTGAAAATGGAAGCATTCTTCTTGTATGCCTATATGTTGATGACTTAATCTTCACGGGTAACAATTCAAAGATGTTCGAAGAGTTTAAAAAGGTGATGACTAAAGTTTTTGAAATGATTGATATAAGACTTAAGTCCTATTTCTTTGGTATTGAAGTGAAGCAAGATGATGATAGTATATTTAAGAGGCTTATGCAAGACAGATTCTTGAAAAATTTATGATGAAGAATTGCAGGCCCATTAATACCCCAATTGATTGTGCAACAAATTGTCAAAGTTTGATGAAGGTGAAAACGTGGATCCAACTCTTTTTAGGAGTCTTGTTGAGAATAGATCTATTCTTACATTCTACAACTCCATTTTGTTGCGGAGAGTATGGAACCGTAAGAAAATGATGAATGCCTCTAGCTTCACAAAATTTGTTGAACTCTAAGGGAATGAACTCTCTCCCTCTATATGTCCTCAAAGATTTGATGACAAATCCAATCTTATTTTCAACTTGAGCTTTGAACTTTTGGAAAACTCCAAAAGCTTCATCCTTCCTATTCAAAAAATAAACCCAAGTTTTGCGAGAAAAATCATCAATGAAGAGTAAGAAATAGTTTGCTTTACCATAAGAAGATGACTTGATTGGGCCATAAATATGAATAAGAACAAGCTGGCCATAAATATCAATAAGAACAAGTTGAAGTGGCTTGTTAGTTCTAGTGGTGGACTCCTTTGAAAAAGGCTTTCTCACTTGCTTTCCTATGACACACCCTTCACATAATTGATTGGGTTAAGTAATGACAGGCAAACCATTCGCCATATTCTCCTTTGCTAATAAACTTAATCCTCTAAAATTTAGATGACCAAATCTCATATGCCAAAGCCAAAAGAATTCTTTGACACATGTCTTCAAGTATCTTGGGTGATTGACATTGACATTGAGCTTGAACATTCTATTCTTTAACATAGGTACCTTTGCTATTAAGTTGTGTGCTTCATCTTAACAAGTATCTTTTAAATGGATATCATATCTATTTTCTAACAATTGTCCCATACTTAAGATATTTGTTTTCAAAGAAGGAACATAATAGACTTGTGAAACAAGTTTATGAACACCATTTTTTGTAAAGACAAGAATATCACTTTGCCTTTAATTAAAACTTTTGAATCATTGCCAAAAACGATTTCTCCTTTTTTCTTCTCATCAAGCTCCATGAAAAGCTCCTTATTGCCAATCATATGGTTGCTAACACCAGTGTCAAGATACCATAAGAATATATTTTCTTCTCCTTTGTTAGCCAATAACAAAAGCAGTTCTTCTTCTTCTTCTTCTTTCATGTCCATAAGATGAGCCTCTCCTTGGTTGCTAGTAGCACTCTAACATTCATATGAATAATGACCATATTTTTGACAATTATGACATTGAATATTAGATTTGCCATACCTTCTTCCTTCTCCTCTCCTATAATAATAACTTTCATGGCCTCTTAAGTTTTGAGATTGTTGGCTTGACTCTTCACTATTAAAGTGATGCGTACCTTTTCTACGACTACGACTATGATGATTTCTACCTCTTTCATAGCCTTGACTACGACCTCTACCTCTTCCTCTTCCTCGTGAGCTAGTGGATTCTTTCTTCTTGTCTTTCAATGAGACCTTTGCTTGAAGGACTTGAATTAGTGGCTCCTTCTTCTTCAATCTTTCTTCATAAGCTTGCAAGGATCCTTGTAGTTAATCAACGGTCATGACTTCCAAATCTTGAGATTATTCAATAGCCACGACAACAATATCAATTTTTGAATCAAAAGTACGAATAATTTTCTGCATAACATAAATATCTTCCAAATTCTCACCATATCTCCTTATTTGATTGATAGTTGCCAAGACTCCTGTGAAATAGTCATAGATGGATTCAGTCTCTTTCAAGTGTAAGGATTCAAATTCTCCTCTCAATATTTGAAGATGCACAATTTATCTTATCAACTCCTCAGGCTTCTTTTGATTTTATTGCGATTGACACTTTTTCAAATATTTCATCATACAATGCCGCATGAATGATGCTAAGAGCGTGTTGATCCACTCTACAATTTTTTTGTAACGTGTTTCTTTGTTGTTGATTCAAAGCTCTTTCATTTTTTGGTTCATCATATCTTTGTTCTACTATCTCTCATGCAACTTGAGAGCAAAGAATTGCCTTCATACGCACACAGAACTTATCATGGTTTTCTTTTGTGAGTTTGGGGATTGAAACAATGAAATTATACATCTTCAAAATAATATGGCTTTGATACCACTTTGTAGTGAATAAGGGAGATATAAAGATAAAGGAGAACACTCAAACAATCTAAATAACTGACTTGATTTAAATTTCTTGTCCCATTTTGGAAATGAACTAGTACATAGTATTTAAAGATACGTAAGACACCCCTTTGAAACAATACAACTCTTGGAAAACACAAGATAGTAAATGCAAGATACGTGCATAAGAAAAAATATAATAAATCTCAAAATACATGAACTAAATAATGAATCAGGTTTAATCAAATGCTCCACTAATATAATTGCATTTTAAAACATTTCTTACACATTTTCTTTTGGATCCCAAAACACAAAATTCCACTTTCTTTTCTTTTTGTTTTAATCAAGAAACAAACAAACAATACATTAATTTCACACTCATATATTGTTACAGTAACTGGAAGAATAAATCCTTCTCCTTCTCTCATTCTGCTTCCTTTTCCTCGAAGTTTATCTCTAACACCCCAGGCAAAATTCTCACTTATAGTTGCGTGTTTACTGTATCATATGTTTTAGCTGTTGGTCTCTCAATGAAGTATGTCACTATCCATGTTCCTCTTTTTCTTCTATAACTCCTGACAGAGTAGAGAGTATTTGGGGTTTAATTTTCTGTGTGTATTCTTCTCCAATTGGAGGCATATTTATACATGTACAAAGTCCTACTCTGATTTGGAATATAATTATCTATGGAATACAATTAATACT
>JANIPN010000001.1:26969436-26981954 GCA_027478595.1 Erythroxylum anguifugum
TTATATCCTTATTTAACAAAAGATAAACAAGTTCTATAATCAGGACATAAAAGTCTATAAGTTTCAATTCTCTCCTTGATAAATTAGGAAAACAAACAAAGGAAAGGAAATCTAATTTCTCCTCTTTTCCCCTCAACATTTCCTTTCCTTTCCCTTCTTTTCTCCTCTTTTCCCCTCAACATTTCCTTTCCTTTCCCTTGTGCAAATAAGGATCCAAACAAAGGCTAAGAAATAACATCTACTCTGCCAAAAGTGTAAGCAAAAACGCTTTCTCGCTTATTTACTTATCCTCAATACGATCAATCATAAGCTTTATGCGGAAAGTTTCAGGCTAAGAAAATAGGTAAAAGAGTGAGATTTCAGAAAACCGCAATTTGCTTGACCATGTCTTTTCTCGACAACAGTTATTGCAATTTCTTTACTAAATTCCAACACCGGTTGCTTCAACTTCCCTGCCATCATTCAGCAGCACCAAAGAAAATCCAATTCTAAATTGCAAGCCAGCCACTCAACAATGTCAGACAATACAAAATCACTGAAGTTGCAATAATCCATTCCACCACCAACTAAACCAACAGAAACATAGCATCAAACATAAGCATGTAACGGTAGACAAGATCGACCCACCTAGAACCAAATACTATTCATTTTCATTCAATCCAAGTTCGGAAAGGGTGTAACGTAAGACCCAATTTTGAACAAGAAATATTGTGCACTCATAAAAATAACCAAAAGGGTCTCTCAGAACACTACTCGAAACTGAGGCGCGTCTTTTTCAGTGGCGGGGAGGATCTCCCAGCGACAGGGCTCAAGCTCATCTGAGACGGGACAATAACCGGCCAGAGTAATTTTATCAGCCGAGGCAGCAACCGAACCGAACTCAAAGATGGTGACGTTCTTGGCGGGTCGAGGGACCTCGACGGCGCCGTTCATGGCGGAAACCTCCGATGGCGACGATTGGGAGTTAGGGTTGGTGGGAGTTTGATTGTAGTTGGATTCGGGTTTGGGGCTCCCCCTGAACCACGAAAGAAGACCCATTTCTCCTTGTGTTCAATTTGGGGGTTCGTGCGTGGAGTTTCGGAACTGGGAGGATTGGGTTTTTCTAGGGTTCTTGGTGGCGGTATTTGGTAGACTTGGGCTTGTCCTACGAGGCGACAAGAGGCTTATCGTGGTGATATGCTTTCGAAATTACTGATATACCCTTCTCGTATTTTCGTAATTTCACATTTTTCACTTTAAAATTTGGGAAAGATGGTACGCAGGGCTGTTTCAACTTTCAACTGAAAATATGTTGTCCTTATAGATCACCTTAGAATCATAGACGGAGGAAAATGGAAGTGAGGCTCAAAAAATTGGGTCTATCCTCCCAATCTCTAGACAAATTCATACTATCCCAGAAAAACCTCTCCAAAACCCCACCAAAGTTGTTCCCTACTCTTCACAAATCCAAACCCTCCAAAAAGAGGGAACAGGTTGTGTCAATTTTAAATGTTAACCACCCGATTTTGCAACAACTTGAACAATGCTGCTTTACTATCCGACAATTCAATGGAGTCCATGCCCAGCTCATGGTTCATGGCCTCTTTCAACACCCTCTAGCTGCGGGTCGTTGCATCAAGAAGCTATGCACTGCTTTGAATTCAGTTTCTTACTCTGTCTTACTGTATGATTACATTGATGAGCGTGATGCTTTCATGTGTAATACTATAATCAGAAGTTTTGTGAATGTGAATGACCCAGTTGCTGCTTTGAGATTTTATTATGAGCGAATGGTTGCCAAGTGGGTTTCGCCTAATCATTTTACGTTTCCCCTTGTTGCAAAGGTTTCCTCTGAGATTGGGTCACTCGCGGAAGGGCAAAAAGCTCATGCTAAGGTTGTGAAATTTGGCTTTGAATCGGATTTGTTTGTTAGGAACTCCTTTATTCATATGTACTCTGAATGTGGGAGGGTTTTCGATGCACGTGTGGTGTTTGATGTTGGGACTGTATTGGATTTGGTGAGTTGGAATTCGATGATTGATGGATATGTCAAGAACGGGAAGGTGGGTCTTGCACGTGAACTTTTTGATGAAATGTGTGAGAGAGATGTTTTTAGCTGGAACTCTATGATTTCTGGGTATGTGGATATTGGAGATATGGAGGCAGCGAGAAGACTGTTTGAGAAGATGCCCTATAGTGATATTGTGTCTTTAAATTGTATGGTTGATGGGTATGCTCGAATCGGAAATGTTTCAATGGCTCGGAAATTTTTTGATCAGATGCTTTTCAGGAATGTGGTTTCCTGGAATATCATGTTTTCTCTTTGTTTAAGGCGGAAGGATTATGGTGAGTGTCTGAGGTTGTTTGACAAGATGATTGAAGGAGGTGAAACTAAACCTAATGCAGCTTCTCTTGTGAGTGTCTTGACTGCATGTGCAAATTTTAGAAGACTTGATAAAGGCAAATGGATTCATTCTTATATTAGAGATCATGGGATTGAAGCTGATGTGTTGCTTTTAACAGCTCTTCTAACAATGTATGCAAAATGTGGGATCATGGATTGTGCTAGAGGTATTTTTGATGAGATGACCAGTAGAAGTGTTGTTTCGTGCAATTCCATGATCATGGGATATGGTATGCATGGACAAGCAGAGAAAGCCATCGAGGTCTTTTTTGATATAGAGAAGAAAGGTCCTATGCCCAACGAAGCTACCTTTGTGTGTATTCTTTCTGCATGTGCAAAGGCAGGGATGGTTTTGGAGGGGTGGTGGTTCTTTGATAAAATGCATCAGAAGTACAGGATTGAACCAAGGGCGGAGCACATTGGTTGCATGATTGATCTCCTTGGTCAAGCAGGTTTGTCAAAAATACTCATAAAAAAGATGCAAATAGAGGCAGAAGCTACTTCAAGAGCTGCTCTTTTCTCTGCTTTTAAAATGAAAATTTCAGAACTTCGGACTAGTGTGGCAGAGGAACTAGTCAAGTTGTATCCAGCTGATATTGCTCCATATTTGTTATTAGGGAATATGTATGCTGCTGAAGGGCAGTGGAAGAGTGTCGATATTGTAAGAAGTGTGTTGAAGGAAAAAGGAGTGGAAAGTTCATTTCGGTATAGCTTCAATCACCGTTCAAATGTTTTTTCAGCTTCATGTCAAATGGAAGTTCCATTACACCGGAGGCACATAATATATTCAATGTTGAGTGAGATGGGTGGTCACTTGAAATTGTCCAGTGAAGATTCTAATTATTAAGTGATCGTTTCACCACAATAGCTTAAGCTATTGTGTGAGGTTAACTTAATTGATACACACCCCCCTCAAGTAAAAGCTCTCTGAGCTTGAAACCTGCACAGACTCATTCTACCTTGTGTTAAATAATAGGTGGGTGGTAGGATCTGAACTCATGACCACTTAGTCACAAAGGCTCTGATATTATGTAAAGTAATCGTTTCACCACAATAGCTTAAGCTGTTGTGTGAGGTTAACTTAATTGATTATATATATTCACTAACACTAATGTTCTTCTAGGTACTCATGGAGGATGAAACTATCGGATTCAATGAGAGATCAAAACGTCAAGATCTTTTGTCAAAATCTCCTAACGGTTCATCCTAAAGAAAAACATGGTGTTCTGATCGATGAAATGGTGCTTAAATGAAATTGACCTGTGCAGACTATGACACTTTTTGAGTAACTCATGGAGAAGAAGACGGTCATTCAAGTAATATAATACCTGGACATGGACAGATTAAACGGCATTGAAGGAAGTAAACCTGAGAGAGTGATGACTCACATTTCATGCACATAACACATTGGCATGCTTAAAACTGCAGATGCTACATATAGAACACTGATAGGCAAATGGAAGATATCATATCCAACTGCAATTTGTAGTGATCTGGAGGTGAAGAGGTGTTTTTTCTATAGTTAGATTAAACAATAAAGTATCGACATGATCATTGGCATCAACGTGTCCTTTACCCCTTGTGTATCCACGAATGCAATACTTCTTGTGTTGTATCCTTGAATAAAACTCATCGAATACAGTCACCTTTCATTCTCGCTTTTGCTGGACCCATTTCATATTTATATGTAGTGTTGTAAATTGTAATTAGTAAGTAACAAGAACCGGGACACATCACTGGGAATGCTTTAAGCTCTCCGCTTCCTCCTGCTTGAATCCAATGACGGTAAACATGGAACAACTACTTGATTACTCCAAAGTCATGGTTCCTATTCCAGTATGCTTGCATCATCTTTAGAATTTGAAAAGAATTCCACTTCACAATGTCTCTGACTACGGCGGGAATAATGTTTTTCCCATTATTTTCGCGTCAATCCCTTACAAGGGTATTCTATGTTTGAAGCAGACCAAAACATAAAATCTAAACTGAGACTGCAGCAGCTTTCAAAGTAGCTGGTTGATTCGCACCAGTTTTGGGGTTATTGTTCTAAATTATGTTTCTAAAGCGCATATTTGAATATGTTTACCAAAATAATGTGACATTAGCAATCTTGTTCTTGTCCACCCAAATTACATTTTAGATAAATCGTGTATCGGAAAAGTTAACAAGTTAGTAAATCATGTTGATTGTAAGCAGGCGTAGACTTAAGGTTTGGCGGTATAGCACACGTGTTAATCTTCAATGTCTTGGAATTTTATTTGCCAACAACAAATTATTGCATACATGAATTCCTACCAATCTTGTTCCCAAACTTCAAATGAAAAAAGATTAAAAAATTTTAGAAGATCAAAGCAGAATACCTAGCTAAACAGGGACTTAGTTGGAGAATCAAAATCTGGTTGATAAGACTAGACGTTCACTTGTACCCCTGTGTCATATTTTGCTCCAGGTTGCCAGTCAGAGGGTATGTTGTTAACAGGAACAACCCATGTTTCACCTCCATTGTCGTCACTGAACAGCATCCTCAATGACAAGGGTCCACTGGGTGGTGAGTTGGTTGTCCACACTGCTCCATAAGTTCGATCCAAGAGCTTGCATACGAAATTTTGAGTCTGCATGTAGCAAAAGAAAGTGCATCAATATATAAAAGATGGTGACATTTGCATATAGCGCGGAAGATGGGAAGGACTACCTCGCATAGTTGGACAGCAGTAATGTCCCTTTTCCCTTGTTGATACCATATAACAAAGGCCAAATAATGAGGGTAGTTGCTCTTATCATCAATCTTTATCGTAATGTTTTTGTCTGGATAGCTGCATGAAACACTGATTGCAGATAAAGAAAGAGTTGAATGAGTCCACAATATTTGACAACCACAAAACTATACAACTTAAAAGAAGTTTTCCTTTACTAGAAAAATGAAAGAATTCGAAGTCCTAAAGGTCAATATGTGGGCCTCTCGCTACTATGGAATTACTATTTTCAGAGTCTAGTTTCTATCTGTTTTGTAACAGCTCCACCCTCACCAACCTCCTTCACCTACTCCTTGTCCTTGTTACCCATTTCCATGGGAGCGATATTCTTAATCTTCTCTTTCGTGTTATTAAGTAGGGTTATGTATTCCTATTGATATCTAAATTAGTCTTAACTGCCAATATAAGTTCTCACCTTGGATACTTAGGCCATCATCTTAACTCTTTTCAATGATTTCGTTACTGTTTGATAATACAACAAGTTGTTTATCTTCAGTTGGCCCAAAATTTATTAAAATTGTTTGGTTGGCACAGGCAAAATCGGAAGAAAGTAACTGATATAGATGTATACAACTGCTAACATGCATGCTTGATCTTAATTACCGTCTATATTCAATATCGACGACTCCTGAGGCTAACAGTGACGCAGCTGCGTCTGTGGTTTGAGCCATTCTAGCAAATGCTCGTCTGCTGAGGATAAAATCTGTGTCATGACCCGACCCTTGATCGGTTATGACAACTGTTACTCCGTTGTCTGAGCAATAGTAACTATTGGTGCATCTGACCTGGTTGGAAGAATATGTATGTACCATTATATAAACTTCAATATTAATTGTTGCACTGTGGCTATGCGTGTAGCAACAATATAATACTAACGTTAAAGTTGGAACGAAAAGAAGCTTGTTTGTTGATATACCTGGTAGCAAGCACCACAACCAACTCCATTTCGATAGAGTTCAGAAGCTGTTGAAACATCCCCACCATTTATAGTTGCTCCAAAAGTGCCAAATCCACATGCACCCGCTGCAAATGAACACGGAGAGTTAGTCAGATGTAAGCTTACAGAACCAATATGTCCGTTCTTTCTACTGTATACAACTAGTGTTTCTTACTATCTGTTCCATTTTGATCAGAATTTGGATAATAAGCTGCTCGAGAATTAACGAAACAGTCGCTGCACGTCGCAGCCTCTGCCAAGTTATACAGATAAATTAGAGTAGCTAAAAAGAAAAGAAGAGACTTGGAAGAGGAAACCATTGATAGGATATGAAGGGCAAAGTTGATCAAAGCAAAAGACACTGGCTACGAGGCTGTGGTTCAAGTAGTGAACAAGGTTTGTAGTATTTATAGCTACAAAAGGTAATTGGTAAACCTTCCCAAGTTTGACATTGTGACAAAATAGTCGTTTTGGAGTAAGTGGGATCCTGTTAGAAAATTAGAATATAGAGACTCCGAGCTACCTTTCTTAGACTTGGAATTATCTGTCATAGAAAAAATGTAATTCTAGTTTGCTTTTTCTATCCTTGTTGAACTCTTTGAATTTAACTATTAGAAAAGTCCCTATCTAAACTGCAATCTTGTGTGAAACTATTCTGTTGGATCAAATTCAAAGCCCTGGTGCTAATTGCCAACTCTAGCAGGTTTTATCTTGTGCTGATTTACATGAAGTCAGAGTAAAACGTTCGGACCCCATAAATTCCAGGGACATGTCATCAAAGGATTTCAGATATGCTTATAATTAAGGTGGCAAAGGAACGTACTTGCGAGCAGATCAAGAAATGTATTTGAGTTGGCTGCTGACCATGAAGACTTATGACCAGAAAAAAAAAAGTGGAGGAATTGGTCACAAGTATGGAGACCGAATTCGCGCAATTTGGCTTAGGAGTTAGGCGCATATCCACTGAGAAGGGCCTTTCGTTAGGCTTATCTTGATGTTCCCATTCATATTATGACCACATGGCTATTGCCTCTTGGGACTGGAAAGTCCTGAGGAAACATCCTTCCGTCTTTCTCAAGAAATATAAACGTGTACGCTTGACAATGGACTCCAGACCCTGGACATCAACAATTCTGTTAAATATGTAGAGTTACTGCTAATGAGACAGGAACACAAGTTTGAAATAAGAATGGAATATACCTCTTGTGTAGTTCAAAGCCTGAATAGTGGAACATAAGTTCATAGTATTTGATTACTAGCTTGTGCTGAAAAAGTGAAAATAGATTACTTAGTGCTTGTATATTAAATTATTTAAGAAAAACACTCGCGACTCGATTGGATGATATAGGACAGCCGCCACTAGGTAGTTTCTTGACAGAAACAAATCCATTGAACCATATCAGGTAAAGATAATGGATTCCAGGGCTTTGGACCATATGCACTAGCTCAACTAGCTAGGTTGTCCATTTTCTTCTTTAACATGGAAAAAACGACAATATACACAAACTCTTTATGTTGTGTTTTCTTTTTTCAGTTTGATTATCTCTCTCTTTTGTTATAGTTCTAGTTCATATCTTTTAATTTCACATATTTGCTAATGTCTTCATAGATTCATGTTCTCATGTTTTGGGAAATGATATTGTAAGAGTAATGCACACTAACAGTTGCTCAACAGGGATCAACTTCGCTGTCTTGATTCAAATATCGATGAAACCAGATCTTCTGTCTAATTTTACTCTATTTTATTCTGTCTCATGAAATCTTAGTCATTTATCACGCGAGCTCCATGTGGATCCCACGTAAATAAATGGTTGAGATTTATTGGACACAATAAGACACCATAATATTGGACAGAAGATCTGGACTCAATATCGATTGCTCATAATCAATCCAAGATTGTCATATCATAAATTTGTACAAGTATTAACTTTTCATCATTCTTTTAACAACATATTAGCAAATTTTGGTAATATATAATATTAAAAAATAGTAATTAATTAGATATACTAATAGTTTTGCATAAAATAGAGAACAAACGCTCCATCTTCATAAGAATCATTAGCTATAGTTTAATTTTGTCAACATTAAGCATTTATTCTAATATTTAGAGATGGATAAACAATTTGCATTCATGGTGGGCAAGATATTCGAGTATATAATGCCTACTTTGCAACTTGGCGTTTTAGGACCACCAACCACGAATGGCAATTTTGCATCCTCAACTATATATAAAGGAAACCTTGATAAAGGCTATCAACATCAAGCCAATTGATGTTACAATCACTCGGTTGCCAGAGAAGAGTCTTTCTTGGCATATTAAAATAATCAAAACTTTAATCTATGCTGTATTCATTTTTTAATATATAATTTGTAAACTACTATTCTTTTTCCTTACGGACACTAATTAGCACGAAGAATAAGAGTCGTTAAAAAGAAAACGTACCCTTTTTGATATAATTCACATGTTATTAGACAAATGCACATATGAATTTGGCAAGTTGGAGGAGACGCAGGGACAACAAAGGCGACATAGGGTCTGTCTTGAAAGAACTCTCATTCCACCGCATCAGCCGTGACGTGGATTCCATGTTGGAAAATTTTGTCCTATTTCATAAATTTGAACAATTGTTAATTACATTTTTTTGTTTTTAAATAACTTATTAGTTAAGTTACGTAATTTAATCTAGATAAAGATAATAAGTGGCTCAATAAATGGTCTAAATTAATGGGTCGAAATCTGGTTGAAAATGAATCTCAATCAGTGTGGACCGAACCCATATCAGGTTTGTAATGGGGAAGCCCGATATGAAAGTTATATATAAAGTTTAAAGTCTCCTGCAGTTGCACATATCAATCGTAAGCAAAAGGATTCTCTGACCCATTAAGAGAGTTTACATTTTGAGAAAACTATAGAAAAACCTTACCCACGTCCTAGAGAGCAGTTCTCGTAAAGGCAGCGATGGATTCACATTCATTTCGGCTTCGGAAAGCTCGTTTTAAGTTATGGAGACCGAAATCAGGTATTTTTCACATTTCTTCATTTCTTGCCCTTTCACGTTCGATCTGGGATATGTAACTAAGGTACCGCTATGTGTTACATGTAGTATTAAAGCGGTGAAGTGATCGGGTGGTTAAAAACGAAGATTTTTCAGTTTTCTCTTTATAAGGTTTTTGGAGATTTAACTTTTGTTTCTCTATTTTTTCTTACTTTTTATTGCATGAAAGTATTATACGTGTATTTATCCTTAAGAAACGGAGTGAAAACGAGCCCGAGAGAGTGGAGAACAGGCCCGAAAATCATCATTTTTCGGTAAGGACGACAAAACGCGGTCGACATGTGGGTGGACAGTGTCACGCCACGTGTCGGCGCGTTCAATGCACGAGCCATTAGATAAGCGCGCACGGGCACCCGTCTGGCGCATGCGCACTGTTGAGATGCGTCGCTGGGCAGTGCATGTATCACACACGCCGCACCTCTCCACTCACAGCTGACGTCAGTGCTACAGTGCACTGACGCATTGCTAACATCATGTGACTTCAGCAGCTACAGTAATATTAAAAAACATTAAAAATTTTCAGATTTCTCGTAAAGGTGCCCCAAGTGTTTTGGGTCAGTTTTCGAGTCCGAAAAATTCATATAGTGAATGTTTCCATTTTTCTGGATTTATTACAATAATAATAAATTAAAGTTTAACTCTAGGAAAAGGAATTAAGGTGTTCTTAATCTTATTTCGAGTGAATTTTCATGCTTCAGATATCACATGAGGGAAATACTTCAAGTTTTCGTATCTCGGGTCTCATGTTCATTGTTCGGGATCACATGATAATTACTCGAAAAAGGTTTTAAGACATTCTAAGGCCATTTTGAGTGAATTTTCATGCAACAAACTTGCCATAAGAGAGATACATGAGGTTATCGTGTCTCAGGTGGTCGGTTCAATGTCCGGTGATGCACGATAGTCGCTCTATTGAGATTTTTCCTTTGTGAAAGTCTCAAATGAAGTTTTCAGATAATGTCTTCAGCACGAGTGTGTAACAATGAGACTGTGCATTCGGATTTTTGCGTTTATTGATGTTACATTGTCACATACTATATGCCCATAAAGAATGTAAGGATAACATAAAGATATATCCCTTGTGTGTGTGAACTTTTTGAGTGCTGATGAGGATGAAGTCACCATAGTGGCCTTTTGAGTCAATATTTTGAATTGTTCTCCTTACACGTTAGGAGATATCTCTGGTCTCATGTTTGGTTATTTTGCCTATAGGTGTTGGCCTTACATGAGATTTTGAGATGTGCATAAATACATTAGATAGAGAAAAGCCGTTGCTTAAATGATCTATTCGCCCTCAGGTGGTAGTGTCATGAGAGTTGATAGTTTGTACTTTGATCGCTTTTATGTGAAGGTCTAGTTGCATATATTATATTCAGCCCATAGGTGTTTCATAATATGTGTGATCGGATTTTTAGTAAAGATACTATTTAATGACTTTGAGTATCGATGTTGTCCTACATTTGTGCTGATTTAAATATTATCATTTTGAAGTCACCTTTTCGATCAACAAAATCAGTATCATCATTAAAACCTTGACCGATTTCAATACGAAGAAGTGGGCAGATGATGTATTGAATGCTATGAAGATAACTGAGGTTGATATGGCCATGCGGGCAAATAGGTCATCTCCACCTACATCCATGAGCTTGAGAGTTCATAAAGCAGCCTATAAAGCCTGGGATCAATCTAACAGATTTTGTCTGATGACCATTAAAAGATCCATACCTAACCATCTGTTAAATGGACTTCTGGATACAGACATAGCGAAGAAGTTTCTTGGTAATATCTCACAAAGGTATACAGTCTCACCTAATGTTGAGATAAGTGCCTTGATAAAACAATTATTCTCCATGAAGTTTACAGGAGAAGGGGGAGTAATGGAATACATATCGAGAATGATCCATCTTCACAGTAGAATGAAGATGTTAAACATTCCTCTTCCTGATGTCTTCATAGTTCACCATACTCTGAATATTCTCTCTCTAGAGTTTAGTTTAGTAATCTGGTGATGACATATTACTCGCTGGATGAGGAATGTGACTTTAATGCTTTGATGACCCATTGTGTTGCTGAGGAGGACAAACTCAAGTTTGCTACTCCTCCAGCTCTCGAAGCAACTAAAGGGAAGGCAAAGATGAAACCCGCTAAGTTCAAAGGTAGAAAGTTCAAATTTTCTCCATATGTTGATGTGTCAAACCAGTGCAAGTAAAGGTCCGCATGACATTAAGAAGCCAGCAGTATAAGGTCTAAAAGGAAAAACTGGGACCACAAGATAACTCCTTGGCTTATCAATTTATGACTCTAATTTGCGATAGTCGCATTAAGCATTTGGTGACTATATAGTGGAACATCTGATCATGGTGCTTCCATAATGCAGTAGTTCATATTCGGGATAAAGGCAAATTAGAGGGAATTGATGGTCCATAGCAATGAAGAAATATAAGTAATTTCTATGGGGAATGTATCTACTGAACCTTGTTGTAAGGTTCATTTAGGTTTTACATGACATATTTTATATGTGATCTTTTAATCAATTTTGGACAAAGAGGGTTAATGTTTTGTATTTAATTATTCTGTTATATAGTTATTGTTTAATGCCAAACATAATGGTATAACTTTCTTGTCATATGGTTTGTATAGAATGTGTCTTACCCTGAATTAGATGTATGCTTATTCATATCTTGCTAAACAAGTTATGAAATGAAGAACCCTGACGAATGAGAAGTCATACATGGTGTGGCATAAAAGTTTAAGCCACATTTCCAAAGATAGGGTTGAGAGATTGATTAAGGAAAGCATTTCTTAATTCTAGATTATGATGATCTAGAAATATGTGTTAACTATTGCATGGGTAAATTGACTAAGAAGGATATTGAGGTCAACTTATGCTTTTGACTTATTGAGTCTGATACATAAAGATATCAGTAGACCTTATACAGTTGCATTGTGCAATTCTAAATGTATTTTGGCATTTGTCGATGATTATTCCGATTACAGTTATGTGTTCTTTCTTAAAGACTAAAGGTTGAGAACCAATTGGGAAAATTCATCAAGGTAGTCAGATTTGACCGTGGAGGAGAATATCATGCCAAACATAGGGTTTTAGGACTTTAAAAGGACTGTTTGCCAGAAATTTGGAATTAGTTGGAATAATGACTTAATTAACTATGCCGAGTAGTTCTGAGCAAAATGATGTGATGTCAAAAGGCATAACTTCACCCTAAAAGACTTGAAGAAGTCGATGCAGAACAGGGCTATTCTACTTGATTATCTAGAAGTTTGGAAACCCAGCCTTGCATACATTCATGTATGGGGCTGCCCTACTGAGGTAGTATAATCCTTATAAAGAAAGATTGCATGCTCATTCCGCTCATTGCTATTTAGTAAGA
>JANIPN010000001.1:27002623-27013193 GCA_027478595.1 Erythroxylum anguifugum
GGACGCCAAACCGCAGAGACAAAGAGAAACCATACAACATTCTTAACCAAAGATATGCCAACAATGCATTGGAAAGGACGGGCCACTGTTTAATGCTTCATGGTGATGACAGCTTCGACACATTGACCTTACGATAAGGGAGGTGAACAAATTAATGGATTAGGGATTGAATGTTACGAAGAAGTCCACCAATTTAAGTGACTTGGTTCAAATATTTACTAGAATCCCTTGAAGTAATACGTATGCATGTTAACAAGCCGAGTCAGGAAAAACCCGAATTAGGATTAACCGGCCGATTCGGTTATATTTTTAAAGAAAATAAAAAATGACGTTATTTTGTGACGTTTCGATCAGGCCACAAGTTAGGCCTGCCAAACTTATATTTAGCCTAACTCGACTTGTGATCAAAAAATCGGGTTAAAATTAAACCGAGACTTACGGGTCAAGTTAAAATTGAGGAAGTCATCTCCTAATATTCCTGGCTGTTGGGACGTTAATGCATGATTTCCAATAATTACAAATATCAAAAAGCCGTCATGAATTACTTAGAGCACTCCTTAAAAGACTTTTACAAGTATGGAAGACCAAAAAGAGAGAGTAGATCGTATATAGTCACGAATATGCCATTTTAACATTGGCATAACCATATTCGACCAGAAGTTGCAAGGTGCACAAATAACGCATCTTCTTCATTTCTCTCCTTTCTTTTCACTCAGTCATCGATTACCCATCCGCAATACAATACAGCTGAAACTAGAACAACACACCTACAAACTTGAAATCTCAGACTAGAAAACATGTCAACTTCATCTTCCAACGATGCGTGAGTAAATTTACTTCTTCCTAATCTCTGTTGCATGTAATCATTCATGTTATTCAATCATCATTTTTTGGATGCGTGTTTTCTCTTGGTGTTTTCATAACCATTTGCGGGAATCCCTATTTTCGTGGGATGTTCCATTTTCTTGGGTGCTTTTGCTGAATACCCATTTGTCGAAATATTTGTGCTTTGGCTTTTCTTTTCCGTGTTAAAATGTAGTTTTTGAGACTACGTTCTTCTTTTGGTTTGCGTCAGTTTACTGTAGATTTGTTTGCTTTTTCCCAACACAATTTCTCTCTTTCACTAGTTTTTTTTTTAATGGGTTATATATATACACATATAAGTTGAACTTCTGGAGTACTTTTCCTTCTTGCAAATGATTGCAAGCCATTGGGCCATCTTTTCTCGCGTATCATCAATCATACTTGTTTATTCGCTTTGCCTGCTATCCTAAGCTGAACTGATGTAAATGATCTACTGGAGCAATAATCATTATGTCCCAGTTTTCGGCCTTTGCTTGTTTTATGAGTTGTTATTTTTCTTTACATTCATAGATCAAAATATTCAACGTTCTATTCAATACTTGTTTGAGCAATTTCGCTACAACTTTGCAATTTGTTGTAATAAAAGAAGTTACAGGAACAGAATTATCATTTTCTGGTTGGTGGTCTTTTTCTAAGGTTAAATACGTGCAACTCATCACATCCACATTTGTATACTATACATGCTTTTTTGCTTGAAGTACATTTTGTGTTGATGGAAACATAAAAAGGTAAGCATATATATGGAGAGAAATCAGTAACTTTTAGCTGGATAAATAGAAGCAGGAAGGCTTGTCAAATAATCATGTCATCTTCAAGTGTGCATTGCTTGGAAGCAAACTGCTGCTCATTGTCCATCAGAATGGAGTCTGTTTTTATGCTTTGGTTAATCAAGACGGACTTTTAAACTAGAGAAACTAAAGTTGATGGGTAATTTCCATTAAAATCTGTGGCATCCTGAAAAAAATGAGTAAGCACAAAAGATCAGATGGCATCATCTTAGACTGAAGGAATGGATTGACAGTGGTACCTGTTTCAATGTCAATTGTTCTTGGCAATTTAGGACATTGGATAATGCAATTTCTCACACTAGACATTTGCCTCGTCATTTCCTTTAATTTGTGGATGCAGTCAGACTTCTCTTTTGAAACTTGCTCCACTGGAAGCAGTTCTGTTTGATGTTGATGGAACTTTGTGTGATTCAGATCCTCTCCATGTCCTAGCCTTCCGACAATTGCTTCAAGAGGTAATGAACCACTTACCTATGCTAAGAGTTTGATTTCCAAGATGATGCGCACATTGTGGGGCATGTTGTCAAGTCTGGTTCCTGATTGAATTATTGGCAAAATATTCACTTTGTGTCATACAACAGATAAATTTCAATGATGGGATTCCAATAACAGAGGAATTTTTTGTGAATAATATTTCTGGCAAGCATAATAAAGAAATTGCATTGTTTCTGTTCCCAAATGACCTTCAAAGAGGCTTAAAATTTTTGGATGACAAGGAAGCATTATTTCGAAGGTAAAAACTGTACTTTTCAGCATATTTGAGGAACTTCTGTTTTCTGGTCTTCTAACTCTTGTATTGGGAAAGCAGGTTGGCTTCTGAACAACTGAAGGCTGTAGATGGCCTCTATAAGGTGAAGGAATGGATTGAAGAGCGTGGATTGAAACGAGCTGCAGTTACTAACGCTCCAAAACCAAATGCAGAACTCATGATTTCAACTCTTGGACTCACAGATTTCTTTCAGGCTGTTATACTCGGGGACAGTTGTGAACATGCCAAACCACACCCAGAGCCCTACTTAAAGGCTCTTGAAGTGCTCAAAGTTTCAAAGGATCACACCTTTGTTTTTGAGGTCCGCTTCCATCACACGCTGTATGGTCAGGTGCATAACCTTTTCAAGACATGCCGAAGCTGACGTGGTCATTTTTTTATTCTACTATTTTTGCTAGGACTCTGTTTCAGGAATAAAAGCTGGAGTGGCAGCTGGAATGCCTGTTATTGGCTTAAGTACAAGAAATCCAGAACATTTACTGATGCAAGCAAAGCCAACTCTGCTGATAAAAAATTATGAGGATCCAAAATTGTGGGAAGGTCTTGAAGAACTTGATAAGAAGGAGGTTGCTGGAAACCCTTCTGCTTGAATCTCTCAAAGGGTTGGTCGAACATTGCAGTCTCTGCTTCAACCTGAGGCTGTTTAGGGCTTCATATCATACAAATCAAACACTTGATTATCATGCCATTTCATTCTTTCCACCTTGGGAATCTTGCCATGTAATAAGTGCTTCACCAACAATTGGCACGTGCGGTTTTTGTATTTTTCTATAAAATGATCAACTTTGGACAACTTCTCCTTCAACCTGTGAAACCCTCTGCAGAGACCAGCAAAATGTCTATAAGAAAGAAAGCACAGGTATGAAACGATCCAAAACCAAAACAGGTTAGATCAGTAACACATCAAAATCGAGAAAATCAATCTACTTAAATTTGAGCACATTGGAGAGACACGTGAAAAGTTGAATATATAAAGTACAACCAACACATTCATACCAAAATTCAGTTTTAACCATGAAAATGTGATTGAAACTTGTTTCAGTGTCGCATCAACACCTTACGCCAAGGAGTTCAGTGATGGCATTGATATATCTTGAAGCTACAAATAGACAAGATAGATGTCCCACGATCCAGTTATGTTTTACAATATGATTATTTTCCTTTAATTTAAACCTTCGAAATTCCAGATTTTCCGAGCCCCAGGCGTACAAGTGGTTTGTTGATAAAAACAAGTGGCCAACCCAAGCTAGCATCTTTAGCCCATTTGCCTTTTCGTAATGCTTTCATTTTTTAAGTGTTTTGCTAAGCATCAATTGAGACACAAAAAGCTGCTTGTATGAAGAGCAAAGTTCTCTTTTTTGGACTCCCTGAAGTCCTATTTAGATGTTGATGGAACTCTTTTTGATTCTGATCCCCTCCCCTCCACTACTATACTTCTAATGATGGAAGATTTAAGTCTTTTGTGGCTGTGAGTGAAAATTCTCTTGTAATGTTCTCATGCTACATGCCCTTTCTGATGGGGATCATACCATTTGGACTGGTGATTGATCAGGGATCGATATTTAACAAAAATAATTTGAATGCGAAGTCCCTCTTACATACAAGTTATGGGAAGCATAACGAAGATATGGTGTTGGTTATGACATTTAATAAGGGCATGCTCTTGACGGTAACGAAGCAATGTTTAGGATGTAAATGCTAACAACTCCCACTAACTACTTAAAGATGGTACCTGTGGGGTGAAGAAATGGGTGGCTTGTAACGAGCTGCCGTCACAAATGCCCCTAAATCAAGTGCTGAGCTAGTGATGTCAATTCTTGTTGGCACTCATCCCAGAAAGTGAACGTTTCTGTCAATACCCGGATCCCTACCTGATGGCTATCGAAGCACTCAAGGCGTCAAAAGGATCACATTCTCGCACTCGAAGCACATCTTGCCAGGCGTTGCCTTCTAAAAGTTTTTCTTGGGGTTTCCATGAAAGTTGATATGTTTCTATTTTCCGTGAGCAGATTTCTGTTTCAGGGATAAAAGCTGGTGTGGCTGCTGGTACTATAATCGATCTTATCATGATATGATCATTATGGTCACAAGGAAAGGGAATTTTTTGTAATAGGTGAGAGCTCCTAGCAAAGAAATGTGATTATTGGCAATAGTTTTAAACAACCTAAACTTCAATGAAGAAAATTCAGATTGCGATTGTCATAATCTCTTATCATTATATACCTAAATGAATATATCTAAATACATGCCAGTAACTCATCTACTCCATGAGACTGCGTCGATTTCATCTCTTGCAGCCTTGTATAGCCCTAGCCTTTCAGCACATTTCTGACGTCTTTCCATCAGTGCAGGGTCTTCATCCAGTAGTTTAGCAAGTTGCTTTCCCTGCAGCCAAGAAAAATCTGATTGTAAATCACAAAGCTATTTAACATTGCCTAAGAGGTCTCTTAGACAAAAGGCATTCAGCAGAAAACTAATCTAACATTTAAATCTCGCATTCATTATTGATTATTTTGTTTTTCTCCCATGAAACCCAGATATCAGATGACTCCTCAGAAATGGTATAATTAACGAAAGCTGAAACTTGAAGCAACCAAGACTTGAAAACCATGCTGTCTGAAGCATGGTAATGTAAGTTTATTGCACCCCCATCAGATTTTCAGACAAATTAATTGGGTAAACGAGAATGCGAGAGATTTATCAGGCCGAGAATGGAGATTATTCTTGCCTCTTTCCTGCCTATTTGGGTATAAAAGTGATCGAGCAAGGACTGCTTGGCCGCCTTCACTTGACAATAAACCACAGCTTTTGGAATAGAATTTCTTAGAGTTTCAGACACCATAGCAACATAGGAGGACACATTACTTCCTATTCTGCGGAAATGTGCCTCCGAATATCTATCTGAATTGGATAGAGTGGGATTCACACTGTTATCCATTTCCTGAGGAAGTCTCCTGAAGAAATCAACAGTCAGATAGGAGGACTCCATTTCCACCAGCCTTAATGTTGTCTTCTTACTGTCCTCTCGGAACCTCTCCAGTGCCTCATTGGCAGCAGCTGCAATTTCAGCTTGAAGAATTGGAAAGCGTCTCAACTCCTGACCAACTATGAAACATTAGTATCCCAGCTTTTTTTTATTGGAAGGTGTTGTTAAACCAGTAAAGCATCAGGATGACAAACCTGAGTTTCTCCAACTGACCTTCTTACTATCTCTTTCAAAATGAAGTGCACCTGCAAAGCCGACGAAAACGCAGTGTTTGACTACCTAGAGTATATGTCAACATAACTGTCTTTATACTAGACTTTGAAATTCTAAATTAATGACCAGTCAACACGTGTAAACATCATTAAACGTTCAGCTTCTTTAAAATTATATCAACCATATGACATTTTGAAGGAGGAAGGACGGAAATAAAGGATAGACAAAATAGAAGCGAGAAAGAGACTACTTACAGCATCTACAGAAGCCTCTGCAGGACTTCTGAAATAATTGAGAGCACCATCAATCAAGAGTCGGTAACCTTGCTCAGGTGCAATTAAATGAGGTTGGTATCCATCTGCCTCACATACAACTTTTCTTACATTTTGTGGGGACAAATGACGATCAAAAGGAAGTTTTCTCAAAGCAGCAGGGAGCTGGTTATTAAAAACTGCATAGATCCGACCACCACCAGGTCGCCTGAGTTCGACAAAGAAATTAGAAAGGAAAATGACAGTATATGGCAGATTTCTCAGACAATGCAAGTAAACAATCACTTGTTAAAAATTAAAGGCCCCAAAGCAAATTGAAAGACTGAGAATTGATAACAAACATTCATTGAATCCGGATTAGATGTGTCCATGAACTAAACTTTGTTACCTGTCCTTGAAGTGCGCAAGTAATAGATTTAAGACAAAAAGAGATATTATATTGACTCCAACTAGCTAACATAGAGAAATGAGTAAGAAATTCATCACAGTACCCTCCATCCAAATGTTCCTTGAATACACGATCAAAGGCACGACACAACTCAAGGATGGTGTGTAACTGGGCCTGACATAGAAACAGAACATTGTCTGAAATATGTTCAATCAAATGATTTACATCCATTAATCAGGATTCATAAGCTCCTCACCCTAGTATCAATAGTAACAGGTGTACCAAGGTGGTCTAACTCAGCTTCAAGTTCATCAATGCTCTTGTTAACTAAGGATGCAATACCAGGCATGCGAGCCCTAATTACAGCCTCCAAATGCTGCAACCATGAAAGGTATGTAAAGAAACAGCAGTCACTAGCAGAACAAGAGAAAATGCAGAAGTTTAAGAGAGCAACATCATGATCATGTTAAACATTCTAAGCTGCTAACCAGTAATGGCCAAAAACATAGAAACTACAAGAAATTTCATAGAATTATCAGAAAAGTTTGTAACAAAATATTGATTGTGAGATTAAGGAAAATAGATATTTGGAGAAATTATGACAGAATGTAAGGCAAGCTAAAAGCAGAACCTTGGACAGAAGCTTGGCAAGATATTCAGAACCCATTCTGCTAGCCAAGTGTCCATAGTCAGGACTAGTGGCAAAGAACTCTCGCTCCCACCGCCGAGCAGCCATCATATTCATATTTTTGTTTATATCAGCTTGTGATCGGTTCACAATTCCAACCCAGCCATGTTGAAGAATATATGCTCTTCCTTCAAGAACCTTCAACAAAATGAAAGAGAAGAAAGTTACAGGATTCAGCTCAGTCACGAATAAATGAGATAAAAATTAACAAACAATTACAGAACAGTAGAGCATTTTTATTTTTAAACAATAATTGTACACAATGTATATCATTATAAGAACTTTTTGTTGCCTCTTATGATTCTACTAAGAAGAATTAAAATTACAAGGTGTCATCTTGATTGAAGCAAAAGCATGCAATATGAAAACTTTCAACCAGGCTTCAAAATAAACAAGGAAAGCTTACATCCAAAGCATTGGTCCCCTTATCCATTAAGTCAAGTTTTGTCAATACACCCAATGTCCTTTCACCTAGAGAAAAGGCAAATCGCATCTCTAAGGAAAGAGTTCAAAGAACGAAAGTAAAAAATTGCACTGCATAATGGGTGACTGTCAAAAGTAGAAAAAGGAGTAGGAATTGGTACCTCTTGGATCAACTTCTCTAGACATTTTGATAGCATCAGATGTTGCTATATCTTGATTGGCTGGACTGATGGCAAGAATTATGCAGTTTGGCTACATTAAAATAACAAGGAATTCATCCATCAAAGAGAAGAAAAAATTTTCTATATCAAATGAACTTCGACATTAAACAATGCAAACAACGTTGTATCAATATGTGTTCAACTGGTATTACAGATTAAACCTAATAGGAAAAAAAGATGACATTCTCCAAAAACATAATGGTGAGAAAAATGTCTCAAAATGTGCAGACTCAAGAATATGAATAGAACATTTCATTCAGTTGAATAATTGCAAGGCGGCAAAAAACGCAAATTTCTAATAGGTTAGCTTTTTTCGTCATTGTACCTTTTCAATGTATGAGCGAACCATATTTTCAATATCAGTTGCGATGCTTTCTGGCTGCCCTTCTGTTCACAATAAGGATTTCCAATTATAATTTGCCAAGTTATGGAAGAAGATAGCTACTTTATGTACCCATGTTTAAACATTAAGATGGAAGCCAGACTAAAGATGACAGTGGAACAGTAGCATACCAACAGCAACCTTTGTTAAACCAGGCAAATCTATCAATGTCAAATTGACCACTGCATAGAAAATGAGGCCCAGAACAATCATGAGAATATATGGAATGAACAATCAAGTAATAACAGTTTAAAATGTTTGCTGACAATAAGGTAAAAGAAGGAAGATTTCATGTGAAGTGCATTGCTCATGCTCTTTTACCATTTGAAGAGTAGATACTGAGATGAATAGCTAAAGGAGAAATTTTTTTTGAACTTCCAGTCATTTTGTCAGTTTCATCTTGAATTTCCTTCCGAACCATTGCTGCATAAGAATATAAGACTATCAACAAATTGAATATCTTCTTTAGATGAAAAAGAAAAGTTTATAGAGCTACGAAAATATTTTCCATTGCCATTCTATGTTGATATGAACTTGCAAAAAAAAAGCTTTGGAAATTAATAATACTGTTTTAATCAACCAGTTGCATAGAATCAGTAAAAAGTTATAGACATAGCTGAGGACCTCAACATATAATCATATAAACGCAAATGTTTTTCCTCCACATATATTAACAATGGTCATGAAAAATCATCAGCATTAATTTCATTACAGTCTATGAAAAATGCATGTCAATAATTCAGCAAATTCTTGCCAGCTACATATGTTCTATGGTGTTAATGCAAGTTTACCAAAGGTGATCCAAATTTTTATATAAAGGCTGACATGTGTTTTAGTAAGCTAGAGGATTGATATCGTTACCTTGATATTCAACTATGTTGATATGAACTTGAAAAATAAGCTCTGGAAATTAATAGTACTGTTTTAACCAAACAGTTGCATAGAATCAGTTAAAATTTACTGTTTACAGACATAGCTGAGGACCTCAACATATGATCACACAAACACAAATGTTTTCCGTCCACATATATAGCAATGGTCATCTGAAGTAACTATAAATTTCAGACAGTAAGATTCGATCACCATTAATTTCATTGGAGTCTATGAAAAATGCACTCAATAATTCTGCAAATTCTTGCCAGCTACATATGTACGAAGGTGTTGATGCAAGCTTAACAAAGGTGATCAAAATTTTTAAATGAATGCCAACATGTGTTTTAGTAAGCTAGAAGATTGCCATCCTTACCTTAGGTAGATGAATACAAGGCCATAGCAATATGCTATCACATAAAGCACCTAGTACTAATGCCAAAGCCGATAATAACAAAATTATATATATGCATAAACATGAAATGACAACGGTTAGGATAAGTTGTTGATTTTTCATATAGGGTCAAAAGATTAGTAGTTATAATAATATTAATAGAAAACTCAAGCGAATGCAGATTATTAACTTATTGGTTTATTTCAAATACAAATTTCCCTACAGTAATCTTAAAATACCATCTGAAATTTCCAAATTCCCTGTTAAATAGGGACAATGGATAACCTCAAACCCTACATTAGCACGAAAGAAGTGAACTCAACTATTAAGCAAATACGTAAACCTACTGAAAATGTGGTGTTCTGACAATTAGAGCAACATAATGAAAAATGTCACCAAAATAAATTCAGCCCTTATATTTCTAAAGGGTCATTTTATAGTATCCACAAATTTAAATAACTTACAGAAGTCGATGAATCTTTTCTTTGGCAAGTGCTGAAATTCTGCATATTCCTGCATTCCAGGTTCTGTCTTGTGCAGTTGCAACACCAAAGGCCTCCTAGTAACAATCCCTGAAAATGGCAAAAAGAATGACAGGAAGTCAAACATTCCTCGGCTGTAATAAAGAGAGCCCTCTAAAGTGTCACTTCAGCCAAAATTTCTACAAGGCCTAATAGAATTCAGCAATCAAAGATTGAAAAGGAACAACAGAAATCAAAAAACAAAATTTAAGACAATATATAATATAATCTTCTTTTCCTAAGGCCGCGTAACCAACTATACGAGCATGTGAAGCGAAATAATTGAGAATAAGAATAAGAGTTAATAGGAGATATAAAAGCACACTTCAAAAGGCATATGTTACTTTATAATTAAAAAAGAATTAAAAAAAAGAGAGAGAAGCAAGCGCAAAACTGCTTTCATAATTCCAGGCAATAATGATAGATGATATGACCTGGCTGGCTTCAACAATTTTTAATTCCTATAAAATCAAGTCAACACTTTTTTTTACCTTTCCTTTACCACTGTTTCCATGCAACCTAAAAAAAACTCAGATACCGAAACAAGATTCAGACATCAGTATACGTAAGCTCGAACCTGATCCTCTAGGAAGAAAATCGCGTCCGACGATGCTCTCCAACACCGATGACTTCCCCGAACTCTACATTCATAAGACAAGCCAACATCAAATATGCAAATGTACTCAAACACGTACCCGTAGACTGATTCTACATGCATACAGTCCCATACACCGATTCTATATGCATACACTCGTATAAATATACTAGAATGAAAATAATGGAGAAATGAG
>JANIPN010000001.1:27020913-27037148 GCA_027478595.1 Erythroxylum anguifugum
CCCTGGTGCAAATGCACGAGGGTGAATTCTCATATATTAATATATATTTACATCAAAACAAACTATTTGCACGAGGGTGACTTCTCATATATATAAATATATATATATATATATATATATGCATATAACATATTATATTATAAGAATACTAACGTCAAATGCACGAGGGTGATTTCTTAATTTATTATTTTTTTTGTATATATATATATCTAATAAAAATAATAATTTATAAATATATAATAAAGATCGAGTCAACTTATTAATTATAATGTAATTAATATATTAATTATATATAAATAAAAATTAATTTTAAAATAAAAAATATAAGGACTAATTAGTCAATAACATTAAATATTAATTAATTATTATATATATATAATGGTTATATAAATATATATTTACATGTTATTTAAAAATATATATTAGTATTAACATGATAATCCCCTTTTCCTTTTTTATTTTATTATTATAATCAGTAGAGACTGTTTTTTTAAGGACTATATATAAGGACTATTTTTGGAGTTCTTGATCAAAAGATATGAGAATTTAGAAGTTTAGATATTGGTGAAGAATAAGAAGTGGAAAAGCACCGTAGTGCATAAGCACTACGGCGGCTTTGAAGGTTAGCAGAAAAGCACCGTAGTGCACAAGAACTACGGCGACTTTGAGGGTTAGCAGAAAAGCACCGTAGTTTCCAAGCACTACGGCGACTTTGAAGGTTTGCCCAAAAAGCACCGTAGTGCACAAGCACTACGGCGACTTTGAGAGTTAGCACAAGCACTACGGTGACATTGAAGTTTTGAGAGGTTAACGAGCATTCGATAGTCTTTTGGCCGTAATTTTTTCGTCCGACATCCGATTGATTCGATTTTTGAAGCGTTGGATTCCTAAGAATTGCCTACTATTTTTTTTATATAATTTTAGAATTCCCTACTGTTGAGTCACCATTTTTTACGATTATTATAATTTTTCTTCTTCATAATAAATTGAAATAAAAAATGCTTAAGCCAATGTCCCTTGCCAGAATGTGCTACTGTTAAAAATTATTCACGATTTTATTACGATTAGTAATTTTGTTAATTATAATAAATAGGACAAAATTATGCTTATTTTTTTGTCATTCGTTATCAACAGATTTAATTTTTAGAGGATTTCAAGAATTTTTTTTAGAAATTATATTATAATTTATAATAAAATTGTTGTCTTTCTTTAATCATTCTTATTATTTTAATTGTTTTCACATCTGATAATTCTAATTTTGTTATAATTTGTTATTTTACAAATTACTGCCACAATTATTATAAGTTGTGCTGAATTTATATTTGTTATTATTTCTCACAATTATATTATTTTTAAAATTTATTATGGTTCTTTAATTATTGTAGTTAATTTAACTTTTTAAATTGAGCTTTAATTATTAATTCTCCACTTCCTATCATTCTTTTTATTAATAAATATGTTTTTATTAATGCTATTAAATAATATAATTTAATTCCGGATTTTTATTAGTTTTATCCTTCATAACAATAACGAATTGATAAAGTTATGACTAATAATAACCAAATACTTTTCAAATTATATATTTATTAATCATAACTAATATTCTTATTAATATTGTAACAACCCGTGCAAAGCACGAGGTTTAGAACTAGTTTGTGACAAAATCTGTTAGAAAATATGGTTATTGATGTAAATTTCTTTTACCACTAATGCAATTTTATTGTTGAATTGGTAGTTTTATTTGTGACAATAGTAAACACATTAGTGATAATATTTTTTGTAAAAACAAATTGTCATTTTTGTGACAAAATAATGTCGACACTTTTGTCTTAAAATATTAGTGACCAAGAAGTAACGGACATTGATAAAAAAGCACGAGTTGACAATTATTTTGTCACTATTTTCAATTATTTTAGTTGCGATAATATTGTCACAATAAAATGAAATAATGTTACGACTTTATTCGTCACTATTTTATATTGTTTGTTTCGACAAATTTGTCATAAATATGTAAAGTTATTATAATTATATAGTTTTGTCACACATTCTATTGTTTTTTGTGTTAATACTTTTGTCGCAAAAGTGTTGTATAATTGTGATCATTTTTCAAAATTAGTCATCATTTTATTAGTACCGAAGATATTTGTGATGAGAGGTGACGAATTTAAAAATTAGACACTATTAATAATAGTAACTAATATTACTGTTTTTAGTGAGAACCTTTGCATAATTGCTTTCAATTCTTTATCGTGTAAGTTGTTTTCACTTACTAGTATGACATAATTTACTTTTTTCATGAATAAAGTTATGCTCAAATATTGTTAAAGAAAGAAATGAAGATATTATCGAGGATTACTCGGTAACGAGTATAGGGATGTCAAAAGACTCGGGGCCTTAGGCTCAGTTTTTTAGGCCCAACCAATAAACGTTATAAATTAAGGGCCCTCTTTTATTAATGAAATAATAGTAATAATAATAATATTATTATTATTAAAGGTCAAAACAGACCATTTCCTTTCTTGTTGTCCCATTTTATACCTTCGTGTAACCGTATCATTAATTATCACGGAAAGGCCATAAACCCACGCGCCTCACCCTCTCACCTCGGTCACGTGTGTTTTCAGTTTCATAAACCTCGTCCTCACGTGACATGACGGATTGGGCTTCACGTTGTCAGAACCGCTCACTTCGCGCGTGCTACGACTCTTCTTCCATGAGATACACTGACTCTCGGTCTCTTCCCCCCTCTCTCTCTCTCTCGTTCGGTCTCTGTCTCTGTCTGTCTCTCTCTCAATTTTCTCTTTCCTTTACCAAACCCTAACCCTAACCCCTCATTCTCTCCCCGTCTTTGAAACCCTACATTCCTAAATTCGACCAACAATTTAACGATCAAAACAATCCATATTCGATAATTCTCTATGGATTCGCAGAATAGCAACCTCTTCGAAACGGCGTCCCAGCCCGACACCGGAACCGACGCCTACACTTTCCTCGAATTCAACACCCAAGGCGAATCCGAGTTCGACTACCCCGAATTCCGCTCGCCGGTTGCGTGGCCGACTCCTTCCGACTCCCTTGCAGCGGCCTCTTCGGCCTCCGTCACAGACCCAACCACATCGGACCACCGAGCAGCGGCGTCGTCCTCCGATCATCACTCTGAATCTCCGGCCGCGTCTCCGGTGTCGTCGTCGAAGGCGGCGCGCGGAAGCAACAGTCACGGTGTGGTTGATGGGATAGTGGCTGGGATGGGAGGTTTGAATTTCGAGGAGACTGGGGACGATGACGTTTATGAGTTCGGGAAAGGGGATTTTACGGAGCATGCTTGTCGATACTGTGGAGTTTCGAACCCGGCGTGCGTTGTGAGGTGTAATGTTCCGTCTTGTAGGAAATGGTTTTGTAACTCCAGAGGGAATACTTCGGGTTCGCATATCGTCAATCACTTGGTGAGTGTGGTAACTGATTTTAATGTGCTAGAGGGAATATGAGTGTCGATTAATTTGTTTTAACGAGGTAGGTATTTTTCTAATTATGGACGTAACGAAAATTGGAGTTGTTAGATTGATACGATTGTGATTTTTGATTGATTGGAAGGCATGAGGCGAAAATTTGTTAGGAACGCAAATGTAAGATATGGGAGTGAAATTGCTTCCAGAAAGATACAATTTGTATGAAATTAAGGACACTGTCTGTAATTCTTTCTAAATTGTGGTTAACCTGTTTCCTATTTTTATTGGAAGAACAGTCAACTACTTAATTGTTATGGAATTTTAATTTTAATTTTAGATGTTTCGGGATTTATAACTGTTGCTTATAATTTTGGAAGTCTATATACGAAGGCTGTGTTGATATATTGGAGGGGAGTACTAAGAAAGCAACTGCTTGTATGGACAAGGTCAGTTATTAAGGCTGCAAAAATTTGTGAGAGGGGAGTTGACAAACATGAAATGTAAAATATGGAGATTTTCCTTTCTGACAAGCCCTTTGGTGAAAGTTTTCTCTTTATGTGGGATATGCACATTCTGAAAATCTTTGCTTAAAATTTTGCATTCGAGAGCAAAGTTGACTTCATAAATTTTGGGAAGCTTTCCTACATTTTCAAGTGAACTAAGTGCTCTTAGCTTCATTTTGTGTAGGCTTTTGGTCCAAACTTGTGAGGTGAATTATTAGATGATGTCTGTTGTTGTTGAATGATAAACGTTTATCTTTGTTTCTTTTTGCTAGGGACTAACTCATTATTAGTAGCAAGTTCCTTTTCCCCTTTTGTATGCCATATTTTAGGGTAGGTGTATAATCTCCCATCATGTGGCAGGTCATCCAAACATTATATGAATTAATAAATGCTTGTTTCATAAATATATAAATAGCATGGCTGATTATTCAGGGCAAATTTATATGTGATTGAGATAGGTATTGTTTCCTTCCAACTTTTGGTTGAAGCCAGAAGATGATGTTGATTACTAATTTTTGTATTTGTTGCTTGTAGATAACCTCATAAGTGACTAAATCTATTTGGTTAGAAGTTTTGTGCATCCTAATGTGTTAAGTTGTCGTCCGTTTTAAAAGTAAATTTTGTATCACGCTAGCCACAGGTAGCATCGGAATCTTGGAATCATGAAACGGATTTTGTATTAAGCTAGCCATAGCTAGTGTCGAAATCTTAGAATCATAAAACAGATTTTGTGGCCCAATCCAGTATATATGGTAGTTAACTGTGTTTCTAAATGAGTTTCTATTACCGGATCCTCTTGTAGGTTCGAGCAAAACACAAAGAAGTCTGTCTGCATAAGGATAGTCCGCTTGGGGAAACTATACTGGAATGTTACAACTGTGGATGTCGAAATGTGTTCCTTCTTGGATTTATATCAGCCAAGACCGAGAGTGTGGTTGTTCTTCTTTGCAGAGAGCCTTGCTTGAATGTCAATGCATTGAAAGACATGAACTGGGACCTTAGCCAGTGGTGCCCCCTGATTGATGATAGGTGTTTTCTACAGTGGCTTGTTAAGGTTGGCGGCATTTTTTTCTACCCTAAACAATCTGTTGTTGCTAGAACTTCTAACATTTTGTACGTCACAGATCCCATCTGAACAGGAGCAGTTGAGAGCACGCCAAATTAGTGCTCAGCAAATAAATAAAGTTGAAGAACTTTGGAAAAGTAATCCTGATGCTACCCTTGAAGATCTTGAAAAGCCTGGTGTTGATGATGAGCCTCAACCAGTGGCAGTAAAATATGAAGATGCTTATCAGGTACACCTTTTTTTTTATATATATATATAATGAGAAGGCAAGTGAAGTTTAGAGTTCATTTCACATCATCTAATGGGTCGAACACTTTCCGTTGCAGTATCAAAACGTGTTTGCTCCGCTTATTAAGCTTGAAGCAGATTATGATAAAGTACGTACTAGTTCTGTGTGCCTTTTTGTTAAACCATAGAGATTATTTGGGGCATTTCTTTATGATACTTTTTATATTTTGACACTCCATTCTCTATAGTAGAGCCTAACTTAGCCAACTTTGTTTTTTTGACATTTTATCATTTATTTCCTCTAGATGATGAAAGAATCACAAAGCAAGGACAATGTGACTGTTCGTTGGGATATTGGTCTTAACAAAAAGCGCATTGCATATTTTGTATTCCCAAAGGTGCCTTATTGTGATGCGTTTACCATTTTGCTTATTCAGTCTTAAATTATTTTCTTGCTCCAAATGGATTTTATCATGAGTTAATCTTTGTCAATATCACAAAAACTGAGCTGATTGATCTGATGTCTAGGAGGACAATGAGTTACGTCTTGTACCTGGTGATGAGCTGCGATTGCGGTATTCAGGGGATGCAGCTCATCCAGCATGGCAATCAGTTGGGCATGTGGTATTCATCTCTATACTTCGATGATTTTTTTCACTTTGAACAAAATGATTAGTGGTTGCTTGTGGATAAATTTTGTGCTTTGTACTTGTCCTTTTATTGTCTAGAGATCACCATCTCATTAGTAAAGTAATTTGAATGGTATATTGAGTAGAGGAAATGTTATTTCAGATCAAGCTAACTGCACAAGAGGAGGTTGCACTTGAGCTTCGTGCTAGTCAGGTAACACCAACTTGCTTTGTCTTCTTCAGTAATTTCTTGATATTTAGGGCTAACAGTTGGTTTATCCCCAGGGAGTTCCTGTTGATGTGAATCATGGTTTTAGTGTTGATTTTGTGTGGAAAAGTACAAGTTTTGATCGAATGCAGGGTGCAATGAAAACTTTTGCTGTGGATGAGACAAGTGTGAGCGGGTAGGTTGACTTGCAATCATATTTGGGCCTGTAACATCTGGAATGAGACATGTTGAGCATAGAATCATTTAAAGTTTGTCAATTTAAGATGGAATTTAGGGGACTATGTGAATAGTAGCTCCTGCTTCTCAGTATTTCCCGTTTTATAGTTGCTACTTTTTGAAAGCATAATTGCCTTATTAATTGGTTTTAGGACCTTTTTGACTTCCTCAGTCTTATTTGTATTCATATGTATAGTTAACTCCACCTGTGGTGGATGTCATGTTATAATTTTTACTTACAATGTTTTGTTATGTGGCAGGTACATATATCACCATTTGTTGGGCCACGAAGTGGAGGTTCAAATGATTCGTAATACACTGCCTCGCCGGTTTGGTGCACCTGGTCTTCCGGAGCTGAATGCATCTCAAGTACTCTTTCATAAATTCCTCCCAGTTGGTTGTGTTCGCACTTTTATAACCAGAACAGACTGTACTGATCTTTCATTTGGGTGAAACTACTTTAAAGTCATGGTTGGATGGCTTTAGAATGCTCAAAATTGTAAACGTTTTGAACTGATATTTTTACAAGGCTAGAAAAATTCCTTGGTAACCGTTCCCCAGCTGACAGATTCAAGTTTTCTCTTGTTATCTGTCAATGAACTTGAAATTTTAACTTTTACCGTGCTCAATCATTTAGTAATTTTGTGGTTTAGGTAGATTTCGTGCTCAAGTTTTTATATTCTTTTAATCCATTTCCCTATAGATAGGATTAGAACCATACCTTTGAGTAGCAAAATGATTGTTGTGTTTACTCATTTTGTGTTGCCAATGTTAAGTATCAAGTTCCGCACTCATCTGATGTGATCATGTTCAAAGTCGATCTTTTTCTAATGACAGGTTTTTGCTGTGAAGAATGTCCTTCAGAGGCCTATAAACTTGATTCAAGGTCCACCTGGAACAGGAAAAACTGTCACTTCTGCAGCCATTGTATATCACATGGCGAAACAGGGCCAGGGACAGGTAACTTTTTTGAAATTTAATTTCCTTTTTCAGCATTTGTCAAAAATTAATGGTACATAGAATCTTGTATTAGGTATTGGTATGTGCCCCAAGTAATGTGGCTGTAGATCAGCTTGCTGAAAAGATAAGTGCCACTGGATTAAAGGTATAGAGCTTGTCCCTACCTACAGTTGCATCGACTTAGTATTATTCTATTATATATGGCAATCATTTGTTCCTCTCTTGTATGGCTTGGAAGCAACTTTAATGCTTGTTATGATGTAAGAATATGAAGAAACATTAACTGTAACATGGAAAAATTGCTAACTTATTAGTGAGCTTGTTGCTGGAAGATTTTTTTTTTTTCAATTCGTTGCATGACCTGTCCGAAACTGAAATTAAAGATGCGCTCTGTCGAAGGCAGCTTTTAGAGCTGGTCTAATTGCAGTAAAATATAATGTTGTTTTTCTATTTTACACCAAAATAAAGAACAGACTTTGTAGCCTGATTCTTGTAATCCACTGCTACTAATTTATTTGACATCACTTTTGGCTTATGATGTCTCCTTTTATGGTGTCATCAATAGAAATTGTACATCTAGTCCTTTGCATGAAAAGTCTCTGATTTGTTAAAAGCTGCGGTATACAGATAAATAGACAAGGTCATCCTCTCATATTGTCAATTACTTTACTCTCTCTCTCTCTCTCTCTCCCCCCTCCCCCCTGTTTTTTAGTACGGTTGATTTATGTGTGTCTTGGTGGAGGAACTATAAATAGGGCTTCTGTTCCTAGTTCAATGTATGCTAAATAATTTCTAAGTTGTTAGATTTCTTTCTTTTCAATTAGTAAATTTGAGTCTCCTGAGTTTCCTTAATTTTGCTCAAACCCAGGTGGTTAGGCTATGTGCAAAATCAAGGGAAGCTGTGAGTTCTCCTGTTGAGCATCTTACCCTTCACTATCAGGTTTGTCAATTTGTAGGCTTAAACTATTCTCTTTAATACTCAACTTCCTCCCTTTATGGTTAATGAAATTTGTGTTTTTGCAGGTTAGACATCTAGACACGTCAGAGAAGAGTGAACTTCACAAGTTGCAACAATTGAAAGATGAGCAAGGTTTGGTGTTACTTGTTCAGTTGAGATTTAAACAGATTTGTTGGGACTTGAACTGTGCAACTTTAACACAATTTTGTTGTTGATTTATGAGATTGATAAGCTATTTTTATATGGTGCTTTTGAAGTGGAATTCATGGAGTCATTCTAATATTATTTTTCCCCCTCTCTGTTGTTTGTTTCCTCTGCAAACCCAATTGGAAAAATGGAATACTATATAAACAGGAGAACTGTCAAGTAGTGATGAGAAGAAGTATAAAGCTTTGAAGCGTGCAACGGAAAGGGAAATTTCCCAGAGTGCTGATGTCATTTGTTGCACTTGTGTTGGTGCTGGAGATCCTCGATTAGCAAATTTTAGATTCCGTCAGGTTGAATGCATGTAGTTTGGTATTTGATTATATTTAAAGCTTTTGAAGGCCTCTCATACTTTGTTCTGTTTAGGTACTTATTGATGAGTCTACTCAGGCAACAGAACCTGAGTGTCTTATTCCATTAGTTCTTGGGGCGAAGCAGGTACTTGAGATGGCATCTGGATTTGTTTTAGCCTGATCTACTATAAATTCTTTTGTGTTCTAACAGAACCTTCTTTCCTAGGTTGTTCTTGTTGGTGATCATTGCCAGCTTGGTCCAGTGATAATGTGCAAGAAAGCAGCTCGTGCTGGACTGGCTCAGTCTCTCTTTGAACGACTTGTTTTACTTGGTGTGAAACCAATTAGATTGCAGGTAATTGTCTTATTTAACATCTGTCTGTGTGGATATGCTCATCCATTGTCTGCATGAATACATAAATTGTGGCGTGTTCTTATTCTTCTAGAATGAATCAATAATTGCTGTGATATCATCCATACTTAGATGGGTATATTGGCATTATGTTTGCATTTAGGGAAAAAAAAATAGAGCCTGTTGTACATGGGAGGTTAATGCAATTGTGGGGTGGAGATTGTCTAATGTTTTAGACATGAACAAGTTCGAGAAGTCAATATTATTTCTTCATTTGAAAGCATTGAAGAATCTGGCACATCAATTCACATTGAAATATCTTCCCCTCATGTTCATGTGGGCATTTGTTGTAGATGCCTAACATGTTAACCTCTTAATGACCTTTACAAAAATAGGTCCTGTTGCTGATTGAACTTCTTGTTCTCTTTAGGAATTTGTTTAAAGCTTTGAGCATCTATGTATTTAAATTTCTCCAGATTTTGAAATGCCAAGACATGCATCTTGAATTGTATGATTTTCCTGTTTGCTGCCTCGTATATTTTTTGAATGCCGTCATGTGTATGACTTGCACCCAAACTGTACCTAGAAGTTTCTGTATTGTAGTTACAAGTTACAATTATGGAACTAGTATCTCTAAATTGATTCTTCATGCAAATTCTTTATCCTTTTCTGTATATTGCCAAGCCAAGACACGCATTTTCTATAGTATGACTTGCCTGTCCGCTGCATCATGTATGTTTGATGTTGTTATGTGTATCCTTTGCACAAAAATATTCTGCACATAATTATGGAATTGATGTCTCTAAATTGATTCCTTGTGCTAATTCTTTCTATTTTTTCTAGAAATTAGTCCAAGGCTTGCTTTTGAAATCCTGAGATTGAAAACTTTATTATCAAGAGTATCTATCTTTTATTGCTCTAATTTAATGATTGTTGAGTTTTTCTTTTATTGGTGGCTTTTGCTGAACTCAACTTTTTAAACTTTCACTTACCTTCACAAAGCTTTCTTCTGAGATTAATAATTTTAGTCATCACAAAAGTCATACTGTTGATATATGTGATTATCATTTCATTCTTTTTCTTGGTGATATGTGCTGATGCTCAAAGTAGTTCTGATTGCTTTGCCTTGTTTCATATTTTTGTGAGGCAACTAGCAAGAATTTGTGAATTAGAAGTTTATTCAGTTGTCTTTTAATGAGATATAATTCCTATTGGAAGTATCAAGAATGCTGATATAACTTGTTCTATTCTGACAAATATAGGTTCAATATCGAATGCATCCAGCACTTTCAGAATTTCCTTCTAACAGCTTTTATGAGGGGACCTTGCAAAATGGTGTGACTGTCAATGAGAGGCAATTGACAGGCATTGATTTTCCTTGGCCTGTGCCTAATCGTCCCATGTTTTTCTATGTTCAGGTATTAAAACATCCATTACATTCTTCCATGATTTTGCATGACGTCCATCTGAGTAAACCATTCACCTGTTCTACTATAATTTTCCTATGCCAGTTTTTCTAACTACATAACTTTTCTTTAGATGGGACAAGAAGAGATAAGTGCTAGTGGCACGTCCTACTTAAATCGAACTGAGGCTGCAAATGTTGAAAAGATTGTCACTACTTTCTTAAGGAGTGGTGTAGTCCCTAGTCAGGTATGTTTTCAAAATCTTTTTATGGTCCAATTTCATGTGGATCCACTACATGTTAATCAGAGCCATTGTTTTGTAGATTGGGGTGATAACTCCGTATGAGGGTCAGAGAGCATATATTGTGAATTATATGTCTAGAAATGGTGCTCTCCGGCAGCAACTGTACAAGGAAATTGAGGTAACTGATTGCTTTCAATTAAGATGTATACCCCTTTTGATATTTGATATCAGTTCCTATGTTTTGATTTGTTCTGACTTGGATGTCATGGTATTAAGCTGGGGAATTAACCTCTTCCATTAACAAACAAGAAGACTAATACAGTCTCTTTATGTACATGATAATGTGGAAACCTCATTCACGAGGATGGTTGTTCATATGGTTTTGAGTTTACTTTAGATCTTTAATTGTAACTGATATTTTCATTGTGATCTTTCAGGTTGCAAGTGTTGATTCCTTTCAAGGAAGGGAAAAGGACTACATTATCTTGTCTTGTGTTCGGAGTAACGAGCATCAGGTTGGTGCCCAAGTTTTGTTATCTTTCTCTGTTTAGGGTTTTAAATTGCAGCCATGTTCTTACTGCAATAGGCTGCAACTGCAGTGTAATCCAATTCACATTTGCAGCTACATATTGTGATTGCAATACCATTGTGTTGTGGTTGATTGGGGGTGTAAGCTGCAATGTCGTGGTTGTGGGCCATGTGGTACTGCAATAGGCCCCTATTGAGTGTAAATGATAATTCACATCTGCAGCCGCAATATTGTTGTGTTCCAGCTGGTTGCCTTTTGTGTAAGAGCCCACCACAACTGTTTGGTTATGGTGGAAGAAAAAGTAAAACCACCATTCACTAACTGGAGAAGAAACTTATAAGACAGACAGAAGCATAGAAGGGTGAATAATACAGGCCCTTTTTGTACACTAGAAACCAAATAACAGTTAAGAAAACTGAAGAGAAATCAAAGCCACCATCAGAACAACCAATATGATTACAGAAATCCCAATAACAAAAGGCAACAAGAACTGAAGCTTGAAATCCAATAATTTTAATACCTTCAATCATGAATTAAATTATCCTAAGAAGCAAAATGTCATTAAAAAATGCAGCAATCGAAAGGGAAGTGAAGCAAAGAAAAGTTATGAACCCTTTGATTTGGCCAATAGCTATGTAAGAGCACTTTGCTTTTCAAACATCATTTTTCAACTGAAAAATCCAGAACTCTCCCCCATTTCTTGTGATATTATAAACGTGATAGCATAGATTGCTTGTTAGATCTTTGTCCAAAGCACTTATCTAAGGACACTAGTGTTTCTATATTTCAGATGTGCATGGTATTGTCGCAGTTATTTTTTCATCATGGAATAAACATTGATTTTCTTGTTTTTCGAATTTGTTACAAAATTATTAGAAGATAAATTTCAATCTGATTCTTTGCTATCTGATTCGCTAAGGTTTGCTGTTGTGAAGTATATTACAATTTAAAATAACATTTTGATATTCAAGTGCTGAACTCTTCTCTAGGGAATTGGATTTCTTAATGATCCTCGGAGGCTAAATGTTGCTTTAACACGTGCTCGATATGGTATTGTCATCCTGGGCAACCCTAAAGTTCTCAGCAAGCAGCTTCTTTGGAATAGCTTATTGACACATTACAAGGTAAGTGTCCACCAGATGGCTTCATGTTCAGCTTTCATCTAACAATTTAACATGGCTTAAAAGTGATAAAGTTCAGAACGCCAGTGCTTATGGGGAATTTGGCGTTCATATCACTCTTTCCTCCCCTAATTTTATCTGCTTCACTTGTTTCTCATAAATATGATTTCAGGAACATGAGTGCTTGGTTGAAGGACCTCTAAATAACTTGAAGCAAAGTATGGTTCAATTTCAAAAGCCAAAAAAGGTAGGTCGACCGTATATAGTTTGGTAGTTAGTCATTTATCTGTTCCATTTTTATCATTTTATCTTTAAACTTTTAGTCCAAATAAATTAGTTGTTAGAGATAAATGTACTGTGGTTTCATTGCTGCCCTTGTTCTTTAGCAGATTTATAATGATAGAAGGCTTTTCTTTGGAGGTGGATCTGGAATTTTAGCTAATGACACTTTTGGTGTGGTTTCAACGTCTAGTCCAGGTGCAAGAAGTAGCCGTTCCAGGGGTATGCCACATTTCACTTTCCGATACAAGTTACACGTCTTCTAGTGACGTTCTTTAAATTCAGCTTTGCACTTTTTGCAAAACTGTTAGTCATATTGATATGTTTCTAGTCAGGCATGATTTATAATGCTTCTGATTACAGGTTCTTATGTGCTGCCAGGCCCGCCTAATGGTACCCACAAGCCTGGTGTGCATCCCGCTGGGTTTCCTGTGCCTCGGGTCCCTATTCCACCATTTCATGGTGGTCCAACTTCACAACCCTATGCTATTCCAACCCGTGGAGCTGTGCATGGGCCAGTAGGAGCTGTCCCCCATGTCCCTCCTCCTGGAAGTCGAGGTTTTGGTGCTGGCCGTGGTAGTACTGGTGGTCCTATAGGTAGCCATCTCCCTCACCAACAAGGGTCACAGCAAGCTATTGGAAACATGGGATCTAGCTACAACTTTCCCACCCTGGAGAATCCTAACAGTCAGCCATCTGTGGGTGGACCATTGTCTCAACCTAGTTATGTTAATAATGTAATGACTACTGCAGTTCTTTATTATCTCTCTTTCAATGGAATTGTTCTTTCATTGCTTTCTATGAAATTGACAATCTCTATCTTGTTGACCTTGATAATGTCTTTGTGGCTAATGTAGATGGCTGTTCAAGGATCAAGCCAAACATTTCGTGATGGATTTTCCATGGGAGGCATGTCTCAGGTTTGTCATTTTCTTTTTCATCTTATGTTTGCTGAGTGTTCTCTTCATATAGAACTTTCTGATTTGCCTGATAATGGTCTTTAATCAGGACTTTTTGGGTGATGACTTCAAAAGCCAGGGGTCTCATGTTCCTTACAATTTTGCTGACTTCTCCACTCAGGTACATGCTTGTCCTGTTTCTTTTGTGCTAATCTGTTATTTATTTGATCCCATGTTACAGACTACAGGGATTATTCAGGTCTAACTTTTTAATTGTAGATAGATATAACACTAAGCTAGCTTTATTCAGTAACACTGAGTTTATCCAGATGTTGTAACAAAGTAAAACATTCAAAGAAATGAGGATCTCAAAAAGTAAGTGCCAATGAATTAGTCTGTCAAGTTTAATCTGTGCACCCTTTACAGCTGAAAAGTCACTATGCCATTGCATTTACAGCAATCTGCAACTTTAGAAGAATGTTGGAGATATATGCTATTTTAGAAATGTGTGTTATGGAGTTCTTCAACCAAATGGAGCCTTATTTTGTTCAGTGGATATGCAACCATTTTCTCATGCCTCTAACTTCTTGCAGGCATCTCAAAGTGGATATGCAGTTGATTATGTTACACAAGGAGCCCAGGGTAGTTTTCCAGGAAGTTTTTTGAATCAAAATTCCCAAGCTGGATATTCACGTTTTGGTTCTGGAAATGATTTCATGTCTCAGGTTTGCTTATGTTGAAACATGCTTTACTTCTATTTTAACTACATCTATGTTTTCTTTCCTGATGTACTAATCCTCTTCTGTAGGATTACATGGCTCATGGATCGCAAGGACTATTCACTCAGGTTGGCTTCAATGAAACTTCCCAAGATGATGCAGCTCAAAGCCAGTTTGGCCTAGCCAATCCAAACCCTCTTCAGTCCCAGGTTTTCTTGACTTTCCCAACACTGGCAATGAAACAATTTTAGTAGATGAATGTAATAATCTTTTATACTGTTGAAACACAGGAACTCTGGGGGGATAAATGTTGGATGATTTTGTCAGTATATTGCTTTGATTATTTTTGTGAGGTGTGTTTTTTTTAATTTTTTCCCTGTATGCAGGGCGTGATGAATTCTCTATACTCTCAGCCCTTTGCCCATTACAATACACAGCCATTAAACTTGCAGGCTCCTCAACAGCAGCCTCAGCAGGGTCAGGGACGTGGTCAGGGCTCCCAAAACCAGAAAATCCACTACAATGGTTGAGGGGCCACTGAGGCTTTTGACTTTGTTGGGTTATAATCTTTGATTCAGCAACTTGGTGTGTGCTGCCATGTGTGCTCCAGTATACCCTGCATGAGTGCAGAAAAGTTTACTGTCTCTTTGAGGTCCGTTTGATACTCTTTACTTGGATGTAAAGAAGACGTGGGATGGTAAAAAAGTAAACGATAACCGGAGTTGGCAATAGCTATGCTATGAGCTGTACAAGCAGTGCAGGTTGCACATCCAGAGGCTGAGAAAGAAAAGAATAACCCTGATTGTGTTTTGTGAAAGTTAAGATTGTTCCTATGGAGAGCATTACATTACAAGGAATGTTTTTGTCGAAAGGGTGGAGGTGACAATAACACTTTTTGGCATACAAGGGATCTCCATTATCAGTACGGAAGCAAGAGCTACTTGGACATGGAAAATATTGTACAGCGTGGCAGGAGAGTCGGTGATCTAACCCTTTCAGCAGTTCCTGACATGTAATCTAACTCTTTATCGATTATTTTATAAGACAATGGCGAAATGTTGGGAGTGAAATGTTTTAGATGGTATATGTACTATGTAGGCGTGGAATTTGATTTTATGTTGAAATTGGGTTTGTTTTTGAAGTTATTTCATAGTCCCATTCTATTTTTGGGAGCAGAAATCTAAAGGGATGTACCATTTTAGAGCATATTTGAGTATATATGCCTTGGGTGGGCGATTGTTTGTTTCTACTACCCTTTTCCCCGTTATTTCGTTTGGCATAAAATTTTTTTTGAATTATGTAACTGCTGCTAGGTAGTGATTTAAAAGACACAGACGGTAACTCCTGTAACCGGTTCTCGAAGCAATGCGTTGTGCAGTGTGTAAACAACTAATCATACACGCTGTGATATCTGATCTTAGCGAATCGAATATGATTGTGATAACTGAGCTGATGATAGAGAGGGCTTCATTTGTGAACTCTTAAAAATTTGCTTGGGCACAGTAAAAGGAAAACAAGTTGTGTCATTTGATCGAGTGTAATGAAAAAATCGATTGATGGGGTGAGAGGCTCGAACTCTCGACCTCAGGATAACTCAGAAGCTATGAGACCTACGCGCTAGCCAACTGCGCCACCACCCCATGCCTTTCATCAATGATGAATTACTGTAATTGTTAGTTCCTTAACTTTATTGGAACATACCCGGAGTGAGGGCTTAGGCGTTTGCGAATAAATGCAGTTTCGTATCTGATAAAATATAATATTAGTTTATGTTTGATAAAAGAAATTCTAGTGAGCAAATTAAAGTAACAAAGTTGGGGAATTCATTAGAATACCAAGTTTGATAATTGGAGTGAGATATATAGAAAGTAGCCTCTGAAATATTTCAATGATTGATGCCGTATGTTTACGCAACACCTATGACCTATGTCAGCTTTACTATCTTTTGCTGTCA
>JANIPN010000001.1:27054205-27068021 GCA_027478595.1 Erythroxylum anguifugum
TAATAACATGATTAATGAGCCGAGTGCGACCAACACCCATACAATCATCATTGAGAATGTGCAGTATAATATCCGGGGGCTGTTGAAAAACTACCATATCCAAAGATACCTCAGGTCTGAGTCGAGCCATAGCATCAGCTGTAGCATTTCCCTCCCTATAAACGTGAAGAATCGTGACGTGCCAACTGCGAGACATTAGCTCCCGAATGTTGCAGATGAATGCATTGTCCGTACTCGCCTGAAATCACTATCTTTTATACCTATATTTATTTAATCAATTTTGAAAATATAATAATCTTGTAATTATTTATTTTGATTAAAAACTTATACAAAATAATCATATTTTTATCTAAAATTTTGAAAAATCAAATTATGACATTATTTTTATATATAGTTTTGATATTATGTTAAATTTATTAAATATTTTATTATTTAAAAATGAATGAATAATATAATAAAATTCATATTTTACTTAAGATTTTAATAAAACTGCTTTTTTTTTTCTGCTTCCTTATTAAATTTAATTTCATATATAATTTAAAATATTAATAAAAGATGTAAATACCACCATCCGCCCAGCTCCCTGTGACGTAGGGGGGCGCATGACGCCGCCCAATGACGACCGGCAGCCACGACAAGTCCACTACGACTTATAATTCCCCATTATTTTCACTTTTTTTCAATCCATTATCACCTCGCTTTATCTCTCTTAATCCATACGCTATAACTAATGATTATGTCTCACCAACAAACAGTGCAACACATTGAGAGAGAGAGAGTACTAATCAGCGCTGTTCTCTCCTAGTTCCAGGAACACACCACCTGGCCGTCTCAGACGACCCTAATTTGCAGACTCTACGAGACGTTTGATCATCTGTTCGCCACGACATCGCATGCCGTGCACACGCAGCTTCCTCTCCCTCAAACCACCTACCAATGTTTATTCATTCATTATTGAGTGAATCGCAAACCATATCTTTTAATTTTCAATTATTATTTCATTTATTGGGTCCGGGAATCCGATCTTATATTTGCTGATTTTATGCACTCCATCTCTCTCTCGAAGCAAAGCTTAGTTAGGTTTTTCGCGTTTGTATTTTACGTGAATTTCTGGGGAAGGACAAGAATTGTGCTTGTGAACTTGGAATCAAATCAATCGACATGGTGACTAGCAATTTGTTTCACTGTAAAAAGCACTCGTGGCCTTCCGAGGATTACGTTAGCAGAGCCACTTTACAACTGGTAATGTTTCTGTTTTGTTGCTGGGAAAATTCGTCACGAAGTAGTGAATTTTCGTGTTTTGAAGATATGGGTGTCGCAAATGTTTACTTTACTATGAAGAAATAGATTTAATTTCATTGTTTTTGAGGGGTCGCGCTCGCTTCTCTCTGTATCTCCTCTAGATTAGGAGGTCTTGAAGTTCTTTTGTTTCTTCTCCTTTTTGTGTTTCAACTTTCAAGCCCACCAACTTGGGTAAGGAAATGAAAATAACAGAATCTTATTTTTACTCAAGTATGTGGGTATATTAAAAATACTTGGTTTCTGCGTCAACCCCATGTCTGTGGAACTGATCCCAAGTTTCAAAATCTGAGATTCAATCATAAAAGTAGGAGGCATTGATAATGGGTTTTATAGATCGCGGAAATAAAAGTATGAGGCATTATTTTTGAGTTGTTCCCGATTCAATTACTTAGTATTGGTTCACGTGAGCGTGATGTGCTCTTTGTTGCATCTAGAAAGTACTTCATTTAGTTAATAGAAGCAGTTTCCTACCATATCTGTTCAATTCAGTCAGGATATTTAATATAGGGGTTAGTTCTTAAGCATCCTTTTTTCTTCATCTTGTAGTTTGATTCTGATAGTGCTGCTCCACCCAAACATGCTTGGAGGAGGAGATTAAATAGTCATGCCAATATTCTGAAAGAATTTAGTGTTACATTCAAGGAAGCAGTGAAGATGGTGAGCTATATGGTTTAATTTTAAGATACGATGAGTTTCCTGTCTCTAATTCTTATTATTGTAAGTTTTGTGTTAAATTATTTGGTTGGTTCTTATTAATTTTCTGGAAATATCAGGTTCGACTAGGTATACGGCTTTGGTCCTATGTCCGGGAGGAGAAATCATATGGGAGGGTAAATTTTGCAATTTTGTTAATGGGAATTCGTCTTTTCATTAGTAGCTGAATGTATGCATGACTAAATTGCACCTGCCCTGTTTTTCAGAAAGCACCTATTGATCCCTTTACACGTGAAAGTTGCAAGCCATCTGCTTCTCAGGGTGTCCCACTTGGAGGAATGGGGTATGTGGTTAGAAATTTGCTATTTCAACTCTGTCTACTGTTTAATTTCTCTGTCAGATTGGCAATATGACTTTCTATTGCAGAAGTGGAAGCATATCCCGAGGCTTCAGAGGCGAATTTAGGCAGTGGCAAATTGTACCTGGTACCCGTGAAGGTTCACCTGTGATGGCCAATCAGTTCTCTGTAAATTTCTGAACTTGAACCTTTTATAAACTGCTATGTGTTTTCTGTTTGCCAAAATGTCTTTAGCTGTTTGTTTTAGTGAGTGTTTTTCATCTGAACCGTGATGTAGTAATTCTCCTGAGCCATGATTTTGCAGTTGTTCACCAAATAATCAATAGGAAAATTTCATGTATGTGATTTTGTGAGACGTAGTCTATTGGTGAATGATTGCGCTTTTCGTGCATGGATTAACTTCGGTTGGTGATTTCTACTCTAAAAATTAGTTCGAAAAATGATTTTAGGAAAATTCAATTAAATTTTCTATCCTAGTTTGTAAAAGCTTTTTTACGATGTTATTCATTAGTTAAATTAATTAACTATTTTTGGTTAAAATAAGAACTTTGATATTTCATTTTTCTCAAATTGCGGTCATTTTGAAGTTTGCTTTTGCTTCTCACAGTTGTAGATTATGTGGGCTCTTGTTCTCTGACCATATGAAATTATACTTTTATTATTCAGGTTGCAAAATTCTTTTTAATTTATGGAAAGCATGTTTGGTTTATTAGGCTCATGAAACAAGTTTGGCAAGTGCAACCCCATAATTAAACTCTCTGCATACTCCTATCATTTTTGCTTACTGATCACCAGCAAGGACAAACTATATTGTTAGTTTCTAGCATAACTCCAAAGGGATTTAACATCTGAGCAGAATGCATAATTAACACTTCCTTTTTAATATTGCGCAAAGCCATCAAAAGTGGATGGAAACTAGGAAACATGGCATACTAAATTTTCGGTCACTTCTTTCATGTTATTGCTTACATGGATGTAGATAACATTTTATTTTTTTAATTTGTTATGTTATACATTTCCTTGTTTATTTATTAAAGGTCTTCTTGAAAACTGAATGAATTTGTGAAATGAAGTCTCCCACATGAAATCTGGACTTTTTGTTACCTGCTGATTTAGAGTGAACCTGTATTACGTTTAAACCATGGTTCACCTTTGACAGTCTAGTTTCATTGTCTCTCTACAGATTTTTATATCTCGAGATGGGGGAAATAAAAGATATGCTTCAGTTCTGGCTCCTGGACAGCATGAAGGGTTAGGGTAAAATCAGAAATCTATGCAACACTGGTCCGGTGACTGAGAAACAAATCAGTCATCTAGACAATACAATGGCTGTTATCAATTTTGGGTTCTCACTGATACTGATAGTGGTTAATTTCCCTCACATAGGAAAGCTACTGATCATGGTATATCATCATGGGGCTGGAACTTGAGTGGCCAACATTCAACATATCATGCACTGTTTCCTAGGGCATGGACAGTATATGATGGTAGCAACTTTTATTGCTTCTGTTTTGTGAAAGATCGTATATTCCTCTAATGTCCCTGTCTTCGTGATGATCTTTTATCCTTCAGGTGAACCAGACCCAGAGTTGAAGATCTCTTGCCGACAAATATCCCCATTCATACCACATAACTATAGGGATAGCAGTCTTCCCACTGCAGTTTTTGTCTACACAGTATGCTTGTCAAATTACTGATCAAGTCACATGAAAACAATTCTGAATATTTAATGGTTCCAAGAATACTTTTTCATGAATTTGATTGTCTGTATGTTGCAGTCCTTTTACTTAGGTTGTCGAAGTTCATATTCTGATGATAAAATCCAGAACCAATGTGTTACCTTGCTAGTGATATCCATAAGTTCTTAGAATAAGTTGAGGGCTTTGCAATTTATATTTTCTAGCCAGTGCATCAATTACCTTTTGTTGTTGTTACTTGTAAGAGAAGGGATATGCTGAATATAGTTTGATAACTTGAACTAAACTTTTCTGGGCCATATAAACTTCTAATTTGATTGTACGTTCGTATTTTTAGATAGACTCGAGTGAGGAATTGGCTAGGGACTAATTACGGCTTTCCTACTTTCTTTCCCATTGATTACACACAACCACGTCTTAATTTTTAGCTGGATCCTGTCGGTTCTACTTTTTATGTAATTTTATGCTATTGTCAGCTAACTTTTTGGTAGAAAAACAGGTTGTCATTGTTTAACATGTCATACAATTCTTTTGATTCAAACAACTGTTGGATATAAGATATAGGAAAATTATCTTATTAATTGTAGTGTCCATACTGGGTCAAAGCATACACAAGCAACTTGAAGATTCCTAGTGCTAGGCTTATGTATCCTTCCAACTAATTTAGAGCTTAGAATTTTTAAGCAAAAAGATTTAGATATGTTTTCACTGTCTCTTTGATCTTTGTTATGTATTGTTCCTTCCTTTTTGATGTTTCTTAATAGTATGACACTTGGCATCTATCTAGGGTTTTTTTCTGTCTTGTGAAAATGTATCAAAAGATTTCTTGGGAAGTTTATAGGGTTCTCATGTGAAACACTGTCAACTCCTATTTTATTTTGACAATGGCCCCTAAAATTATTCAATATTTGTATTTGCTCTATTCTGCAACTGATGAAAATACACCATGGAAGTTTTTATTTTTGAAAGTAGAGCTTAAGAATTCCTGTTTCTCAGTTTAGTTTTCTGAATGACTATGTTTGTATTGTAGTTAGTGAACACTGGGAAGGAAAGAGCAAAAGTTAGCCTTCTTTTTACGTGGGCGGTAAGTTCCTGGTCTCACCAGATTTCTTTTGCACATTGCTAGAAATTTAGAGTAATTATGGATTCTTAAATGCAATTTGTTACTCTGTGATTTGTACAGAATTCCATTGGAGGCATCTCATCTTTATCAGGAGATCATGTGAATGAACCATTTATGTAAGTACATCTGTGTTGTTCTTTTTACTTGTGTTGGTTCTTAGGTTTGAATTATGGTTTGATGTTGCTGTTCTTTCTGACAGAGGCAAGGATGGAGTATCCGGTGTTCTTCTACATCACAAGCAAGTCATGAATCCTTAATAGCTCTATGTGATGGTTGGTTTGCATATTTCTCTTGGTCATTTCATGGTTTTAGGTGAAGAAAAGCGTCTCACCCCTTAGAATAGCAGCAAAATGGCAAAAAGATGTGACAAAATTAGAGGCAAACCCATTATCACTACTTTATGTGAATTCAGATCTTTCTTTAGAACTTGACCACTTTAAAGTACTGGTCTAGAAGATATGGTAGGGATTGAATGAATAGGAATGTTTATATGTACATATAGCTAGTGTCATTCTATGTCCAAGAATGAAACAGAGAAATGAAGAGCTCAAAATCCATGTCTTAGATCTTGAAATGGTTACTTTTAATTTGTTTACTAATTTAAGGTGCAATAGGAATGGAAACAAGATTATGCAAGTCAGACGTTGTGGATAGGACTATGGAGAAAAAAGGGGTTTTGTTAGAGTATCCCATATGTAGAATTTTTAATATGGGCAGAGTGTAGAGTCCACTAACAAGAGTTGGGCTTAGGTCAACCATTGTCAAAATGACTAGAACTAGTCATTTGCAAGTCAGACGTTGTGGATAGGACTATGGAGAAAAAAGGGGTTTTGTTATAGTATCCCATATGTAGAATTTTTAATATGGGCAGAGTGTAGAGTCCACTAACAAGAGTTGGGCTTAGGTCAACCATTGTCAAAATGACTAGAACTAGTCATTTGGATAGTTGACCCTTATGGCCTTTAATATTTTTATGTTTAGTCAATATGGTATATTTCAACACTCCCTCTCAAGTGCAATTGGGACTGAATATCCAGTTGTCACTTGAAATAAACGCAGTGATAACCAGACCAGGCCGTTGGGATTAGATATCCGGACGAACAACCGGAAAATTAATAATCTAGATTAAACCTGCTCTGATACAATATTAGAATTTTTAATATGGGCAGAGTGTAGAGTCCACTAACAAGCATTGGGCTTGAGTCAACTATTGTCAAAATGACTAGAACTAGTCATTTGGATAATTGACCCTTACCACTTATAAACCTTTTAACATTTTCATGTTTAGTTAATATGGGATACTCTAACAGGTTTCCTATCTTAGTTTAATTTAATTCTGAAAAAAAAATGTTACTTCTTAAACTCTCGTTGTGTCACCATATAGTACGTAAATGCCTGCATCATTGGCAAACGTGTAGAAAGAAATCTTTTTAGAGTTTTCTGGTAGGATTGGATAGCTTATTCCACGGGGCTGATAGCCATAGTATATGTATGTAAGGGACAACTATCCAACTTGTCTGGTCCAGTCATTGCACCAACTGCCTAAAAACCCAACTCTGAGCAAAATATATTCTTGCATACACGGTTCCATTATTTGGTTGGCCATTACAACCAATACTTAAGAACCAATCTGTCTGGACTAACCAAGTCAGATGGTTGTGATAAAATCCATCAAAGTTGAGATTATTAGGCAAGTAACCACTTCACCAACTACTTCAATCTTAGACTGCACAATATGGGAGATCCAAATAGTCAGTAATAACCTTGACTGTTAGGGGAGACATCTTAGCATCTACTTTATCCTCATTTTCCTCTCCCTCTCCCTTCAAAATTTACACTTAAAGCATTCACTTTACAATATCCAAAGTGGTTAAATGAACCTGGTAAAATAGGCAAATGCATGCTTTTGTATCTGAAGAACGTAAGTGTTTTTTGACTCATTATTTCCCATTGAATTGTGGCCATTTGTTCCTGGGTTTGAGATTACAAGTGTTTCTAATTCTGTGACATTGCTGCAGGACTGCGAAGGGTAATCCCCCAGTTACTTTTGCAGTTGCCGCATGTGAAACTCAGAATGTAAGTGTCACTGTTCTGCCCTGCTTCGGACTAACTGAAGGAAGCTGTGTTACTGCGAGGGATATATGGGGTAAAATGGCACAGGTAACAGTTCCTAGCTTTGAATCCTAAATTCACCTGCGATGTTTTGCATAAAAATTATTTTGGAACGACCTGTCCTGTGGGCATCATGATGTTGATATTTATATCAATCTCACTTTTTATGATTCTAATTGCATCCAAGGGGACTTTAATAATTGTTTAAAAAGTAAATATTTTTCCATTCATTTCAAGGATGGACAATTTGATCGGGAGAATTTCAGTTGTGGACCAAGCATGCCTTCATCTCCTGGGGACACAATTTGTGCTGCAGTATCAGCTTCTGCGTGGGTGGAACCTCATGGAAAGTGCACAGTTGCATTTGCAGTTGCTTGGTCATCTCCAAAAATAAGATTTCTGAAGGGAAGTTCATATTATAGGTAAATAGGCGGGAAGTCTTACTTTCTCTTGACCTGTTCATTCTCAAGGTAAAGATAGAATTGAGGAACAGTGGCTGATATCAATTTTACTAAAACTAATCGACATGCACATTAGAATGTCACTGAAGGTTCTAGAGCATTTAATGTGTTCTCATCATTTTCATTGCTTATCTATCAATCTTATTTTCTTTGTTTGTTTCTTTTTGTTCTTCCCCTTTTTTTTTTCATGGTTGCTCTAAGCTGGTTGCAATCTTCATTTTTAGTTTCTTAAATTGTCAAGCATACATTTTATCTGGGTATTGCTTTTTCTTTATTATTCTTTACAATTTCTCTATGATAGAATAGCATAAAGCACTATGTTAGGTACTAATGGTGGAAGGATAAGGTGCTGCCTTAATACAAGAATTCTATATTGTTGAATCTGTTTTCTAAAGCACTTATTTCATTGCAGGAGATACACAAAATTTTACGGTCCTTCTGAAAATGCAGCTCAGCATTTAGTGCATGATGCCCTAAAGAGTATATTTTTGTTTGCTTTCGAAGTTCAAGTTCCACTTGGAAGATTAATTATTTCGAAATACTTCAGAAATTTTTTCCTCAAGGTTGCTCTTGTTTTAACTTTCTACTTTTTATCTTGATCAGATTATAAGTGCTGGGAGGAAGACATTGAGAGATGGCAAGATCCTATCCTCAAGGACGAAAGGCTACCTGAATGGTAATTGTTGTTGGATTATAATAAGGCTTTTTAATATCTTTAGTTTCACATCCATAGTTCTTTAGAGAATTATTGTTAATGTGCACTCAAGATTCAAAAAGTATCTTCCCTTGTGCTATTTTGACTGAAAAGTTTAGTTTTTAGTCTTGTGCTGCATGCTGACCATCTTGATGTATGCTGTCTCTCATCTTGCTTTGTCCATTTGAACTTTGACGTATGTATATGAGGCTTGAATTTTTTCTTGCTAATTATTTTTAGACACCTATTTGGAATTATAATAGCTGGAAGGATTGCATCATTATGTATCATGCTCTACTCTCACAAAACACCAGTTAGCCCAGACTAATGTCAATTACAGAGATAGCAGCAATTCAAGAACTTCTTACTGCATTGTTTGAACTTTTGTGCCAATACTTTAAAAGGGACACCTGTTTTCTTGAGTGTATTCGTCTAACATCATAATTGATATTGCAGGTACAAGTTCACATTGTTTAATGAACTCTATTTCTTGGTTGCTGGTGGAACAGTTTGGATAGGTAATCATCTCTGTTTATGCCGTTTCTATTCTATATGACATTAGCTTCTAAATAGGCTTTCTGTATGATTTCATCACATATGCTCAGAATTTTACTTTATCAGTCGCAAGGTACTCTTGTCATCAAAATTTCAAAATTTTAACATTTTATTGGACAAAATAGTTGTAGAATTAAGGTCTTTTATGTGTTATTTGTTCTGTGCAGACTCTTCCTTGCCTGAGACGGATGTAAGAAATGGTTTTCAGGAGTCAACAAATGGAGAAGCTACAGATGTCAAAGTAGTTGAGACACAGGTGACCTGCAGTGGTGAGGCAGCGAAGTATGAAACTTATGGGTACGATACAGTTAATGGTGGGCCACTGGATTATGATGAAGAATTTCATAAATCTGACTCACAGAAAGATGGATCAGTGTCATCTTGGGAAAACAGAAATCTCAGCCAACCCTTGGATTCTTTTGAAGTGACGGGCTCTCTTAATGAGGATGATGATGTTGGTAGGTTTCTGTACTTGGAAGGAGTAGAATATATGATGTGGTGCACATATGATGTGCACTTCTATGCATCGTTCGCGCTTCTTGAGTTATTTCCCAAAATTGAACTTGCTATTCAGCGTGATTTTGCCAAAGCTGTGTTATCAGAGGATGGAAGAAAAGTGAAGTTTCTGGCTGAGGGTAATGTTGGAATTCGTAAGGTCAGAGGTGCTATTCCTCATGATCTTGGGACACATGATCCTTGGAATGAAATGAATGCATATAATATACATGATACCAGCAATTGGAAGGATCTCAATCCAAAGTTTGTGCTTCAAGTCTATAGAGACTTTGCTGCGACAGGGGATATGTCATTTGGGGTTGATGTTTGGCCTGCAGTTCGAACTGCCATGGAATATATGGAACAGTTTGACCGGGATGATGACGGCCTTATTGAAAATGATGGGTTCCCAGATCAAACATATGACACTTGGACTGTGCATGGTGTAAGTGCTTACTGTGGGTGCTTATGGCTTGCAGCACTTCAAGCTGCAGCAGCAATGGCCTATCAAGTAGGCGACAAGTTTTTCGCTGAACTATGCAAAAACAAATTTGTGCAGGCTAAGTCGGCATTTGAAGAAAAACTGTGGAATGGTTCATATTTTAACTATGATAGTGGGTCAAGTAGTAATAGTAAATCTATACAAGCAGATCAACTAGCAGGGCAGTGGTATACAGCATCTTCAGGCTTGCTTCCACTTTTTGACGATTTCAAAATCAAAAGTTCTCTCCAAAAAATATATGATTTTAATGTTATGAAAGTACGAGGAGGCAGGATAGGTGCTGTGAATGGTATGCATCCCAATGGAAAGGTTGATGAGACTTGCATGCAATCACGGGAGATTTGGACTGGTGTCACTTATGGTGTAGCTGCTACCATGATCCTTGCTGGAATGGAAGAACAGGCATTCACAACTGCTGAAGGTATATTCACTGCAGGCTGGTCAGAGGAGGGTTATGGGTAAGTCAATTGCTTACCAGTCATTTTTTATAGTCCTACTCGGTGAATGGTTCTATTTCGTTTGCACTTAATGTGCCTGGTGCATTTCTCTTGAAAATTATGAAATTTTGATGAATTTCATCTCATGTTTGTTGTGTCATTTTCCATATATCTATTGCAATAATGTTTGTGTTATCTTCTGCACTCCTTGTGTGGTTGCTGCCACCCCCAAGCCCTCCTGTCTTTCCAAGTAAAGGACAAAGAAGCTTTCCCCTTTTTTTTGGTGATGGGATGGTTAATAGGGAATTTTGATGCTCCAATGAGATTGTCACTAATAAAACTGTTAGAGACCTTTGAAGGCTCCCACCCCCACATCTTCCTTGTTCTACAGGAGCAACCTTGTCAGGAAGTACCACACTATTGGTAAAGAATTAAAGTCTAGTTTCTGAGTGTTGTCCTTTATAGATGAACATTTTTCCAGGTTGCAGCACTCAACTCTTCACAGTGCTGGAATTTTTATATGTCTGGGATGTTGCTTAAAAGATCATGCTTGAAAATGCCCAAGAAGGTGGTCCTTCACGTTCAGTATCAGATAAATTGATTTGATTTGCGTATTTTCTTTTATTTTCACTCTGAGCTAAGGTGAAGCTTACTCAGGCACTTCATACTTTTGTGAAAAGAATTTCTATCAGCACCTTCACTTTTTCTTGGGGAAAGAGGACGTCTTTAGAAGTCTCTTTTAAATTTCCTGTAAATAACTTGGGCATCAGACACTTGTATATGGACATTGAAACGCCTAGCCCTCACCAACTCCTTTTTCGATGATGAAATTCTCTTGTGTCTTATGTGCTGTATCATATATGCATATATATGAAAATTCATGCGCAAACACACTGGAGTCTGTGACGCGTTATGCATATTTGTGTCTTCTTAGGACCAACTGTTGATTCAAATTTTCTTTTCTGCCAAGTATAGGTACTGGTTCCAGAGTCCAGAGGCATGGACCATTGATGGCCACTTTCGGTCCCTTATTTACATGAGACCATTGTCAATTTGGGGTATGCAATGGGCGCTGTCACTTCCCAAGGCAATTCTGGAGGCCCCTAAGATAAATGTGATGGACAGAATCCTCTTATCTCCTAGTACAAGATTCTCTCTTGGTGAGACAGGAGTTAGGAAGATCGTAAAGAAGGCCAAGTGTCTTGGTACTACTGCTCTCCGTTGTTCATGCTGATGATGACTGCAAGGTCTTCAACTTTTGTTAACAAAATGTTTAATGATCCTTCTTCCTTGAATCGTTCACCTGCAGTGAAGCACTTGGTGGGGTTTGAGAGAAGTCCTTCCCTAAAGAGATAGGCGTCTTCTGCTTCTCTGAATCGTTCTACCCCAAGTAAAATACTTGGTGGGGATTAAGAAAAGTCCTTCCCTAAAGAGACATTAGTTATAAATTAGTAGCCAATTCAACTTGTATAGAAATAGCTTTTGTTCGTTTATTGAATCTTGTATAAGACTTGTCTTTCTTTGATCCTCGATTCTCTGTTTCCTTTTCTGTAATACGAGCTGAAGTTCTGTTAAGATGGGCATTTATTGTTGTACTGTAAAGTTTAAAATAAAGCCTCTGAAAGCAAGCATTATGCCTTTAGAAGACCTTTTTATTCTTCAAGAATGGCGATAATTCGTCATATATCCGACATTTGCAGCTACCTTTTGACACTGATACCAAAAAATCCTCCACCGTTTTGGGTGCTTAACGGAGGAAATCGAACTAAGGATTGGCAGGTCTTCCTTTGCTAGAGGAGTTTGCCTCAACCTTTCCGTAAAAGGTGCTGCCATGTCGCCCTATTTTATGAACCATCTTTTGAGCAGAGTCGAGGTACAAGATTCTGAGTTCCAAACTGAAATTGAACGGCGGGACCACCCCAATTTACTTAACACTAAGGCTTATTAATAAAGAGGTAAACATTTCTTTTCTTAATCTAATGTTTGTATTAAATGATGATGATTTTGTTTGTATCAAAACTGAAATTGAACGGCGGGACCACTTCTGCGACAGTTGCATTGGTTGCATTAGATGACGATTTTGTTTCAGCCAACCAACGAGCAGATGGAGAAGAATTTAGCATTATGTTGAATGACTTTTCTGAATCCAAAGAAGGTCTCTCAGTAAAGAATACAACTCCAACTATTTGACCTGCCACAAGAACCGAACACAATATAACTAATGCTGACAATTAACCAATAAAGCACCAACACAAAAATAGGAAACATGAGTTGGTAATGAACAGTAGAGATCATAAAGTTACAGCCAGGATGAAATCTACAAAAGCAGTTGTTTGGTATCAATTCACCTCACCCAAAAGAATCAAACTCCACAAGATCTGTTTAAAGTGTTTTACATCCTCAAATATATCATTTGGATAAACAAGAAATCTCACTACTATCACGAAACAAAGAATCTCAATCCAAGTGAACAAACGAAACTGCTAGTAAGGTAAATTAATTTCACCAATTTGGCATGGAAATTAAAGCATCTCAGCTTATATCATAAAATAATAGACCTTTATGAACTGTTTGCAATGCCTCAATCACGTTGGACAATGTAGCAACTCGAAGCTCCAGTCCTTGCTGCAGAACAACTTCAGGACCATATTCATCTTGCAAAGCCTGTGGTTGTCAAATGAATAACAGATTAAGCTGATTGGTAAGCACAAGAGAATAATTTCCTGAAATCTACAAATGCAAACAAACCTTACTATCAACTCAAACATGCCAAAACCCACCAATGTTAAATTGATAATAATAATATCAATCTAAGAAAGAAATGAGGAACAAAATTGGAAAAGCTAGATGATAACAACGAATGAAGGCAAGGTCATGACCTTAAGGCCTGTAAAAGTACCCATCGCCAATTCTGCAGGTCTATTGGTACTCTGTGACCAATCTTCATGCATTGCGATTGCCCTTCTACTATGAAAACACAGGGCCATAAGACTTGAAATAAATTCCTTATCTGCTTTCTGCAAACATTTGAAATGCATTTGTTGGGTTAACATTATAAAAGTTGACAAATTTGAAGGGATTAATCAGATATTTAAGGGGGGAGGGGAAGACAACACCTTTGACATATGAAGATTAATTGTCGTGCCATCAGCCAATGGAAGAGACAACTCTCCTTTCAGTGGTTGTGATGGATTACTAACATATGATCCACCCAGTGAAGATGCCTACATTTATACCAAAGTCACTCATGAAAATCAAACATTTTTTGCAACTTCAAAGATGAGGGATATTTAACAAGATGACTGATACAGGGATAAAAATTAGAAAGGATAACTTAAGTAGAGACTGACAAAATCATCAATTTCCCGATCACTGTAATCGATTAATCCTTCATCCAAATTAACAACAGAGACTTCTTCACCTGCA
>JANIPN010000001.1:27211018-27222668 GCA_027478595.1 Erythroxylum anguifugum
TGGATCCTGGCTTTCGGGAACGTCCCGGCAACAAAAATTTTTGTTTTCCGCACCGCGAGTATGTGATACTTGCACCGAGATTTTCCTACAATAGGTGCTAGCGGGATCCCCAAGTAGCGTATAGGAAACTCACCTAATGGGAATTCCACAAGTTATAAGATTGCATTACGCTCCCATCCCCATACACCACCAAGAAAGATATTGGATTTGGTGGGATGGACTTGTAATCCCGCCACCTCCCGAAGTGACCTTAAGCCATCTAATAAAAGTTGAACCGAAGAGACATCCCCTCTAGAAAACAACATAAGGTTGTCAGCGAAAGCAAAGTGAGTAATGCCAAGTTGCTTACATTTAGGGTGGAAATGAAAATGCTTGACATTCGTCTTTTGCTTTAGAAGGCGAGAGAAGTATTCCAAGCATAGTAAGAAGAGAGTTAGGGACATGGGGTCACCTTGTCTGAGCCCTCGTCTACCATTAAACATCCCATGCAATGAACCATTAATTATGAGCGAAAAGGAAGGAGTAGTAACACATTCCATCACCTAACTAGTAAACTTGTCGGGAAACCAAACCCATTCATCATTTCAGCCAAGAATTCCTAAGAAACTGTATCATAGGCTTTGGTAATATCAATTTTCAGCATACATCAAGGGGAAATATGTTTTCAGTTGTATCCTCGAACAAGCTCCTGTGCAAGGAAGATATTGTCCATCATATTGCGCCCCAGAACAAATGCCGCTAAGGCCGGATCAATCAATTTTACAATAGTACTCGACATGCGTTCCGATAGGATCTTAGTAATCACCTTATACACCACATTGAGGCATGCAATGGGTCGGAAATCAGTAACTTTCGGATCAGAACTAGTTTTGGGTATGAGGGCAATTATGGTGTGATTGAGCTACTTAAGTAGTTTGCCCCTTGCAAAAAATTCCCGAACAATAGCTACAACATCTAACCCGACTTGAGTCCACTGATTTTTAAAGAAAGCGACAGCAAATCCATCTGGACCTAGAGCTTTTTCATTCCCAATATCAAACATGGCATGTTTTATCTCATCGGCTAAAATATGAGTGATCAAGTTATGTTGCATGTCAAGGTCCAGGGTGGCACCATTTCTTACAATCTACGAATCAACTGGTAACCGAGGAGGGGAGGAGGACAAGAGATCAGAAAAATGCTGCACAAGGGAATCAGTAACTTCTTGCATACAGGAGGTAGCAATCCTGTCCGCCTTAATAATATGAGTAATAGTATTAACAACGTCACCTTTAGATTCCTTAAGAGAAAGGTGAAAGTTAAAATCATCCTCCAAGGGTAATCCAGGCCCGACAATAGCTGGTGGGCTGATTAGGAATGTTAGTGGTCGTTGGTTAGTGGGCTTTGGTGCAAATGTGGGGTTTTGCACATCTTGACAAGCAAAATTATGGGTAGTCTATTACGGGTTGATTCTTGCTTGGTTACATGGTTATTCCAGGGTGGTTATGTCTATAGATTCAGCCTTGGTGGTATCCATCATTTCTAGTATGCAAAGTCACGTGGTAAATACTATAGTTTCAGTTATCAAAGAATTACTTTCTAGGAATTGGGAGGTGCGGGTGCATCATGTCTATCGAGAGAGTAATCGTTGTGCGGATCGGTTAGCTAATTATAGCTACAGATTGCCATTAGGAGTGCACTGGTTTCACGAACCTATTGACAGAATTTCTCCCTTGCTATTTGCAAACTCAGTTGGAGTTTCTCTCCCTCGTGTAACTCATATGTAGTTTTCTTATTTGAATTTAGGCCCCCTTATATATAAAAAAAAAGAAGTTAAAATCACGTATGAGCAGCAAAGGCATTGCAATTTGCTCCAATTTAGAATAAGTCATGCCAAAGATGCTTCTTAATACGATTGTAAGAACATAATTGAGAAAAAAGAATTCTCTGGGCCTCTTATGTAATGTTTCATATATTATAATTTATATTAACATCCTCCCTTCTAACTTAAGATGGTAAGGAGCTGGACATCTTGAATTTAAAATAAAACTCCTTTAAATCGTCAACGTAGATGAATTTAAAATAAAATTTTTCACATACATGTAAGTGTTAACATATATTTTCATGACCCACGAGGGCTGTGGTGGAGTGGCGGGCTCTTCCATCCTTAGCCAAGGTCTCAAATTCGAGTCATAAGAATAGAGTCGCTTTAAAAACTTGTGAAGGAGAGTTTTGTTGCCCAAAATGGTTCTACCTGACTCGAATCCAGACTAGTCGGTAGGAAAAGAGATTAAAAAAAGAAGTCAATATTATAAACAAGTCGATGTATTCTTTGGCCATAAGTTAAGAAGGAAACAATTTCTTAAAGTGTAGCTATTATGAAAATACTGTAATGTGCTTGACCATACAAAAACACTTACCCTAAAGTATGGCAATGGTAACTATTAATTTATAAAGTTTTAAATGTACATTTTTATGCGCATAATATTATGAAGTTCAAATCTTCTTACTAATCCCAATATTCGTAATTTTAATTCTTTTTTATTATAGAATCTAAGATAAGTAGTAAATTAATTTAAAATATAATAATAAACATATGATAAATTTATTTAGATATCTAACTGACAATTCTCCTCACTTTTATTAATTTTTTACTTAACTTAGTTTTATGCAATTGATTATTAAACGATCCATTTAGATAAAAATAATAGTTTTATATTTTCATATTTACAATTAAATTTAATAACAAATTATCTCTATGTTTAAATTTAAAATAAATGAAAAATTAAATAATAACGTTAATCAAGCTGGACAAAAGTGATCAATCAATTCTCTCTGTTATTTTAACTTCTTCTTACAAAATTATATAAGAAAAAATTGATATAACGTGTCGTATTAATGTCCTGAACGTGGACTTATTTTTGTAATAAATTAAAAATTTAGATATTTTAATATCATTTTTAAATTATTATATAATTTCTACTAAAAGGCTATAAAGACATTTTATAAAGATATTGGTTAAAATTTGTGGACGATGGCATTGATTTATTAGAGAACGAATTTTATATAAATTTTATTAAATTTACTTAATTTTCATAAATTATGAAAACTATAAAAATAGTTGTTGTTTTCTATTTTATTTTTCATTTATTAACTAAATATATTATTTAATTATTAATAAAATTATAAATAATTTAATTCAATAATATATATTTAATTATTTAATAAAAATGAATAATTTATTTTAATAATCTAATTAATCTATAATTAATTTAAATACTAAATATTTAAAAATATATAAAATTTAAATAAAATTATATTAATATAAATGTTATCTATAAATAAAAATTTGATTATTAAGTTATTTATCTTACTAATACATAAATTTTTTATGTAATATATAATTATTAAATACCAACAATTAAATATATTTTTATTTTTATTTAAAAAAACTTAAAACTAAATTATTTATAAGAAAAACAGGCGTAGTGTTTAGCCCTCTTTTTCCGTCGAGGCTATAAAATCGTGAAACTCAACGATCACGAGAAAAGGTCAATTTTCTTCACTTTAATAATGAAATAAGTGTGAATATTACTTGATTTGATTGGTAGTTGTTCAAAATTGAGCTTCTTATCTGTTGCAATATATGGGTGTACGTGATTTGGTGTTGAATTCAGGGAATATGATCGAGTAATTGCGTCCATATTGCTGCTGTTAACCACAACTGGTCTGAGTTCAAGATTCCAAATTGAAAAGCTTTGACCCATTCTATATTTTGATACTTTGGAGGTTAGTTTACACTTTGTTGTTAATGTAAGTTGGAATTTGATCATATTCTTCAGTTGAAAGAAATTGTTTGCTTTTCCATTTGTGATTTGTCTTTTCTTATATGGCTGTGTGTGAATTTATCCGAATTCGAATTTGGTTTGATGGGTTAATTTATTTTCTTAAACCGTTAATTAAAGGTCTTTGCTTTTTGTGTGCAGTTGGGTCTGGGTAACGTCGGATTGTTGAACAGTAATTATGGCGCAGAGTAATTGGGAAGCTGATAAAATGTATATGTGATTTTCCTTTAAGATTCTTGGTTTCTATTTGTTATTAGTTTATTTACATTTCTCTAGCTTTTTCTACCCAAGTAATAATTTTTGTTGGTGCTGGTACATTTCATAGGCTTGATGTTTACATATATGACTATTTGGTGAAAAAGAAGCTACATGCCACAGCGAAGTCATTCATGACTGAAGGAAAAGTTTCTCCTGATCCCGTAGGTAAGGTGATGTTTTCAAATATTTACCACTTTCTGTATTTTAGGCAATCGGGTATCTTGTTTGGATAATGGAGGTTGCTTTTGAATGATATGTGTATAGTTCATGCCTTAACTTCAGTTTTGCTGACTACCACTTGAAGACTGTGTTAAAATGGTTTTGTTTGATCATTTATCTTCTGGCTTTATATAAAGCAATTGATGCTCCTGGAGGGTTTCTCTTCGAGTGGTGGTCTGTCTTCTGGGACATTTTTATTGCACGGACAAACGAGAAACATTCAGAGGCTGCTGCAGCATATATGGAGGTGGTATCTTAGATTTCTAATGAGAAGTAAAAGACTGCTATCTGATTATGCACATTGTTAATTACACTCTGCTGTGGTCTTGACATTCAGGCACAACAAGTAAAAGCAAAGGAACAACAGTTGCAAATGCAGCAATTGCAATTACTGCGTCAAGCTCAGTTACAACGAGGAGGTTCAAACAATACAACTCTCGGTGGCCCAGTAAATGCTTTAAATTCTGATGGAATGATGGGGCAATCAAATGCCAGTGCAATGGCAGCAAAAATATATGAGGAACGTATGAAACATCCTAATGCAGTGGATTCAGATACATCTCAACCTCTTCTTGACGCTAGGATGGCCTTCCTAAAATCAACAACAAACCATCCTGGGTAATCTCAGTTGCAATATCTAGTAGGATTTCTTTTTAATTCTTCTCATGTGTCCTTTTGATGCTCCCACAATCAGTTGGTCCAGCTAAGTCCTGGAAGTGTGACTGCTGTATTGCAGCGCATGCAATATCTAGCATAGTAACATCTTAATTCTTTGCATGTATAGCCAGTTGGTCCAAGGAAATCCTGGAAGTGTGACTGCTGCATTACAGCAAATGCAGGTACAAACCAAAGTAGGTGACTGTAATACTTTGTCACATTTTTCTTCAAAGACTGACATATTTGATGCTCTTTAGTTTCCTTCTTAATTGGTTAGATTTATCGATTTGATCCTCAATATGCAGGATACCAAAGGTGATATTAACTCAGGTGCTCGGAGATCCTTACCTATGTCTCCTTCAACTTACGGACCAGGGATGATGCATTCAAGACCTGGAATAGGAAATGCAGGTAGATTTACCTTGTTTTGAATGATGAATGGGGTATTATTTTTGTTATGGTTTTGCTTTCCATATGAGCTTTGTTGACAATATTAGTCTAGGATTATTTTTGTAAATCAATTGGTTACATTTAATGATATCAATGATAAAAGGGTTAGCAGACAAATGATAGCATACGTTTAAATTACAGGTGGTGGTGATGTCTGTAGTGATCTACCACAACTTGTAGTATACTTATTTGGGACTGATGAAAATAGCTATTAGCTTCTGAACTCTTCATATCCCTCTCGAAACTTGTCCTTTTTTGCCACTTACACTTGACACTATCAATTAAAACATACGGTGAGGTTTTCACCGACTTAGTTGTTAAATGATTGTGTATTTGTTTTCCAAACAGTCCAGTCTCAAGGAGGGTTTCCATTATATCTATAACAAGTTTTGAGGATGCCATGCCTATAACCAGATTTTGGACCCTTATGCTTGTATCTTTAAACTTTGATGATTTTAGATATTCAAACACATACTTAATGCTACTGCAGATTTCAAACTAGGGGTAGAAATGGTGGGATGCTTTGGGTAACTGGAGACAAGACCCTAAGCTTCAAGGCAAATTACAATAAGAAAGGCATGAAGTTAGGTAGAAGTGATGTTTAAGGTTGCAAACCAATTGATTTTATGCACCATCTAATAGCTTACACATTGCCTCATGCAAAGCTCTTCTAATGTTTCGTTGAAGTGCAAAGAATATTGGACCATGGGCTTGTGTTTGAGTTGTTAGATGCAATATTTTGGATGATAGAGGTATTTCCGAGTAACTGAAAAAAAAAGAACTCGATTAGGCTTTAATAAAAAATTCAAGGCCCCTTTTCGGTTTTGAAACATTTTTAAAGAGTTAAACAAGGCCGATAAACTGGTCCATTTTGAAGGAATGAAAAGTTGTAGGGCATGAGGTAGTGTTGTCTTTCCTAGCCATATCAAAAGATAAATAAGGAAACTGTTGCTTAATAGACACTAAAATAGATACTCCGGGGACAAGTTGTCATCTTCCAATGGCATTGGATGAATCTGTACTCCAATCACCAACACCAAGAGAAGCAGTGCTTTGTTGCATGCATGTTCTATGACATGCTGACTAGAGTCTCTTTTCATCTATTCTGCTCCAGGCTGCTTCCCTCTTGGAATACTTTTCTAGAGGCAGGTTTAAAGATTGTTGTGGGAGTGAAGTCAAGTGTAGAATTCACCTGTTTTTATTGGTAGTGGGGACTTTTAAACGAAGGGGGAAAAAAAAGTAATGTGAAAGACTAACACGGTAGTGTAACAATTAGTTGATGAGGAGAAATTATTCCATTTATATTTACAATTTGTAGAGATTGCTGATAATACATCCTGGGGCAGTTTGATGATATATTGTTGAACATATATTCGGTGCCTGTTTTTGTGACCTTACTAGCAAAGGAAATACTATAAGCAGTTTACGGAAAAAAGGCAGTTTATTTATGTATGATATAACAATTAATTAGTATTTTTAGAAATTCAATCCCGCTGACCATTTTTGGTTGATGAACCAGCAAATGGCCTCAAACTGGTCTATTTTTCCTTCGCCTGTATGATCTGCTGACTGAGTGAAGTTGGTACATTTCATCTAAGTGACAAAGAACATCATTTTCTTTCTTGTTGATCAAAGTGACATCCTGCTGTCATGTTTGTTAGATTCTACATTGTAATGCATACTTACCACTTAACTGTCCACTCCTTACCATGAAACCGAGTTATTTCTTGCTTGTATTATATAGTCTATCCTCTCATCTTGAAACTTTTTGTTGAACTAAAGGGATTTATTTTACCAGAGTTTTAAAAGAAATGGGAGAAAAGAAAAGAATTTATGCTTGTGATGTCATTGGAATTCTGTTAGGAACCTCTAGCTTAATAAGCTAAAGACTAGTATATTATTGATAGTAAACCAGTGATTACACTGCTATTATAAGAGGATCCAAGGATCACTCCCTAACCAGAGCAATGGCTGCTCCTCAGGGAAAGAATATCTTCTTTCTCTGTCACAATATTCTTCTCACTTTCTGAATGCCCCCTCTCTCCTCTGCCCTCCCTTTTTCTACCCCTAGCTGTCCCTAGTACATTCGGTTATTCCCTGTGCCACATCAGCACATTAGCCCTCCCCATTCTAACTAACTCTGACATCATTCCCTGCAGCCCCCTCTTTCTTCCTACGTGAATATACTCTCCCTATCCTAGGCTTAATATTATTGCTAATTGCTATCGTGGGTCCTAACATTATTTCTCAAATCAATTGGGATAGTCTTTATTTCTTAAACGTTTATTTTGGCAAGTATTCTACTGCCTTTGAATTTGAGTATGTAAGCCTCGTTATAAGAGGCCAGCTATTTTCATGAATAAGGATATCAGATAATTATCAAAACACTGTCTTGGTAGGCAACTCCCTTGAGTTCCAAACATTGGGAAGAAGAATCGAGACAAGAGCGGGTTCGTTAGAACAAGCCCAATCCAAACTCGTTCTAATTCTTGGGATCGTATCACATAAGATAGAAAAGACCATGGGCTATATATGGAATTTCTAGCTGTACAAGATATTCTGGATATTCCACAATTGTACAAAGCAAGATATTCTAGATTTTCAACACTCCCCCTCAAGCTAGTGAACAGATCTTTTCCATTCCCAGCTTGTATGTAATATCTTCAAAGTTGGAATTTGACATTCCCTTAGTTAAGACATCTGCCAACTGATTACTTGATGCTATATATGGAGTGCAAATCATGCCACTGTCCATCTTCTCTTGAATAAAATGTCTATCAACTTTGATATGCTTCGTGCGATCATGTTGCACTGGATTGTGTGCAATGTTGATGGAAGACTTGTCGTCACAATAGAGTTTCATAGGTCCTTCCCACTTGAGGTTAAGGTCATCAAGGATTATCTTGAGCCATAGTAATTCACAAACTCCATGAGCCATAGCGCTAAATTCTGCTTCTGCACTTTATCGTGCAACAACCGATTGCTTCTTACTCCTCCATGTCACTAGATTCCCACCAAGAAATGTACAATATTATGAAGTTGATCTACGATCTACCACAGAACCTGCATAATCAACATCAATATATGCCTCTAAGAACAACCCTTCATTTTTCTTAAACAAAATCCCTCTACCGGGTGTAGCTTTGAGATAGGATAGAATTCGGTTGACAGCTTGTAGGTGTTTATCTTCTGGATCATGCATAAATTGGCTTACTATGGTTATGGAAAATGCTATGTCTGGCCTTGTGTGGGATAGGTATATCAGCCTCCCAACCAATCGCTGATATCTTCACTTGTCTACCGCTATCATCCTTCTCTTCACTCAGTCTTAAGTTAGGTTCAATGGGTGTGCTTGCTGGCTTGCATCCAGGATTCCCTGTTTCTTTAAGTAGGTCCAAAACATACTTTTGTTGATAAACAAAGATGCCTTTACTTAAGGATGCTATCTCAATGCCTAAAAATTACTTTAGACTTCCCAATTCTTTAATTTCAAACTCTTTTGCTAAGCACTTTTTGGGTGATGCCCTTTCAATTGGATCATCCCCGATGACAATAATGTCATCTACATATCAGTTTGATGTAAAAATTAATTTTTACAACATGATCAATACTCAGTTTGATGTAAAAATTAAGAGATTTCGATCAGACAATGCGAAGGATTATTTATTATTCGTGAATCCTCATGTGTTACCACCCCACAACAAAATGGCATGGCTAAGCGAAAGAATGGACATCTCCTAAAGATCACTAGAGCATTGTTGTTTCACAAGAATGTTCCCAAACAATACTGGGGTGAAGCTGTATTAACCATTGCCCATCTTATTAACAGGCTTTCAACATGTGTCCTTGGGTTCAAAAGTCCAATTGATATTCTCACAAAAATTTTCCCAAACCTCTTTGTTTCAAACAATCTTATACATCGAATTTTTGGCTGTTGCATTTGTTCTGTGTTGCGTTTATTCATGTTCATTCTTACAATAGGAGTAAATTGGATCCACGTGCTCTTCAATGCATTTTTATTGGATATTCCTCCACATAAAAGGGGTATAAATGTTTTCATCCACCTTCTAAAAGATTTTGTCTCTGTTGATGTTACTTTTTTTGAAGATGAATCTTTTTTTCAACACACTTATCTTCAAGGGGAGACCTTGAGTGAAGATAAAGCAAAGGACATGTTTCTTCTTGATCTTAGTTTTGTTCAGCCTATACCCATAACCGTCTCTGAGTCCACTTCTCCCAATTCTCCGTCAATCGAGTCAGCCAAATCTATTGAAATGATGAAAGATAAGGGAAATCAAGGTAACATTTAGCCACAGCAAGTTTATTCTAGGATGAAAATACCAGTCTCTCGACTAATACAGGTCCAGTATCCCATTTGTTCTGTTACCCAATTTCGTGAAACCACTCCCAAACCGATCGACAATGTAACACCAAGTGTTGAGCCAAATGAATCAGCAGACGAACATAAAAAACCAAGTATTGAAGACCTACCAATTGCACTTAAGAAAAGAACAAGAACCTGCACGAAACATCCACGGTCTCTTTTCATGTCAAACCAAAATTTATCCCAAAACCATAAAGCCTTCCTAACTAATCTCCATACAATTCCCACACCGAGAAATCTAAGGCATTAAGAGACAAGAAATGGGAGGATGCTATGAAGACCGAGATGGAAGCCCTTGGGAGGAACAAGACATACGAGTTAGTTGAATTGTCGAGAGGGAAGAAACTGGTCGGATGGAGTGGGTTTTCACTATAAAATACAAGGTTGATGGCTAAGTGGAAAGATACAAGGCTAGATTGGTGGCCAAAGGATACATTCAAACCTATGGCATTGATTTTCTAGAGACATTTGCTCCTGTTGCTAAAATGAACACAGTATGGATACTTTTGTCATTAGTTGCTAATTTCAAGTGGAATCTACAACAACTGATGTTAAGAATGCTCTCCTCCATGGTGATCTAGAAGAGGAAATTTACATGGAAGTTCCCCCTGGATTTGAATTTAAAGAAGGAATGGTGTGCAAGCCAAAGAAAAGCTCTTTATGGGCTCAAACAGTCACCACGAGCTTAGTTTGGGAGGTTTGCTAAGGTGATGATCTCATTGGGATACAAGCCGAGTCAAGGAGACCATACTTTGTTCGTGAGACACTCATATTCTGGGAGAGTCACAGCATTGTTAGTTTATGTAGATGATATCATTGTAACAGGTAATGATGTAGAAGAGATGAACAATCTGAAACAATGTCTCTTGAAGGAGTTTGGACATCAAAGAGCTAGGAAAATTAATATACTTCCTAGGCATTGAAGTAGCTCATTCAAAGCAAGGAATTTTCATCTCTCAACAAAAGTACATACTTGACTTGTTGAAAGAAACAGGAAAGATGGGTTGTAAACCAGTGGAGACACTAATTGAATTCAATCATGGATTATGTGATGCTCCAGAAGATCCCATGGTAGATAGAGGATCCTATCAGAAGCTTGTTGGGAAATTGATATATTTGGCACACACAAGACTAGATATAGCATTGCAATGAGCATGGTTAGTCAATTTATGCACAATCCCAAAGAATCACATCTTAAGGCAGTAAATAGGATATTACAATACTTGAAAGGCAGCCCGGGAAGAGGAATTATGTTTAAGCGACAAACAGGCACAGGCATGACGTTAGAAGCTTATACTGATGCAGATTATGCAGGATCTTTGGTCAACAGGAGATCAACGTTTGGTTACTGTACTCTTCTTGGTTGTAATCTTGTAACATGGAGAAGTAAGAAGCAAAACGTGGTAGCAAGATCAAGCACAGAGTCAGAGTTCAGATCAATGGCCTTGGGAATATGTGAGTTACTCTGGCTGAAGATAATCCTAGATGACTTGAGAATAAAATGGGAAGGACCCATGAGGTTGTACTGTGATAATAAATTAGCCATTAGCATTGCACATAACCCTGTTCAACGTGATCGAACAAAACATATTGAAGTTGATAGGCATTTTATCAAGGAAAAACTAGACAATGGCTTAATATGCACTCCATTTGTGTCAAACAAGGATTAGTTGGCAGACGTACTTACAAAGGGACATGGACGGAGCCATAGTGGGGGAAAGTGCCCCCACTTCATCTAAAAATTTTTAATTTTTAATTTCATAAAAAATTAAAATTTTGCCCTCATTAATTTAATTGGTGATAAAAAATAATAAAAATTATAGATATATTAAGATATCAAATAAAAATAAAATCTGAG
>JANIPN010000001.1:27280590-27299243 GCA_027478595.1 Erythroxylum anguifugum
CACACATAAGTCGACTTACACTGATGAACAAGGCGACTTATCAGAACCGAGCAAGCATAAGTTGACTTACACATGTACAAGTCGACTTATCACTTACAAAAACCATATAAGTATTTAAATAAATATTTTTAAACATAAAAATATAATTAATTAATAATTATTAAAATTTTATGTTAATTTTATTAGTTATTCAGTAATTTTTAATTTTAATTATAATAAATAATTAAATTTTAGTTATATAAGAATAATGATAAGAGATTAATTTCTTAATATTACCTAAGCAAGGACTTGTTTGAAAGATTGCAAAATTTATAGGTCAAAGTAATGATAAATGTAAAAAGAAGGGGTAAATTCAAAATCAATAAGCTTGCTTTTGTCAAAGAATTTCTCTTTCTTGTTGGTCAAGTTGGGAATTACAATTCTTAACTTAATAGCAGCTGAGTCCCTTCCCCATCTAGACCTCACTCGCCTCTATCTAGGGTTTGTAAAATTCCTCTGTTTCTGTAAAGAATTTCAATCGAACTAGGGGAACAAATCAATTCGCGAAATTGGGGTCTCTGCTGGTTAGGTTTTCGATTTGTTCTAAAGGGTTTCAGCAATGGCGGCGGTGACGGTGAGCTCTGCGGGTGGCTTGCTCGCGATGCTTAATGAAAGCCACCCTTTGCTTAAGCAACACGCTCTTCATAATCTCAATAACTATGTTGACCAGTTCTGGCCTGAGATCTCCACAAGCGTACCTATAATGTAAGTCTTTTTCATTCTTTGAAAAAACTCGTCTTTTTGTTCTGATCTCTTTTCTTGGTGAAGTAATTGGGAATAATTGCAGATGAAGTTATAAGTTTGGATCTTTTTTGGGTTTTGAATTCGAATGTACACTAGCTTGTTTTGCGGAATTCGGATAATATCGCATTGAATGGGCTATCTTTGGTTTCTTTCTTAGATGTATGTGACTTTCTGCTTCTTGTTGTTCGAAATTTTAATTATGTTTCTCTACTTTTTTTGTGTGGTTATTTAGTGCAATCTCAGTATTGGAGTATCATATAAGCAGCATAGTTCATTTAATTGTTGTAAGGTTTAGTAAGAAATGGGGAGTTGAAATGTTGTTTCATGTAGGTTTAAACTCTGAATTGCTAACCAATAATGTTGGCTAACTTACTTTAGATGACGTTGCATTGACTTTTGGATAATCAAACTGGACTGCGTAGTTCTATGTTGCTACACTAGGTGCTTGTATAGTTTAAACCTAAGTAGGAACTAATACTACAAATTTAGAATACTTAGTTTTGGCTGATCTTCTCTGTTGATACTCAATTCAATAGTTTATATACAATGTCTGAAAAGTAATGTGAATAGAGATTTGATTGTGTCCCTCTTTATTGGCGGTCTAATTTTGTGCTTCTTTCTTCAAAATTAACTTGAGTAATGTCATGGAGCAACTTTATATGTATTCAGCTTGATGTTTGCCCCTTTTCCCTTTCAGAGAAAGTTTATACGAAGATGAGGAGTTTGATCAGCATCAAAGACAACTTGCTGCACTACTTGTTTCGAAGGTTGCAACTGTTTTCTTTTCTTTCACCCCTTCTGCTCTCTCTCTCTCTTTTACACTGTTACAATGGAATAACGTAACTGTACATTGTATCCTTAGTTCATGGAAGTATGGCTTTATCTTGTTTTTTTTCTTGAGTCAAAATAAGTTTCTGACTGTTGTGCTTAATAGCAGCTGTAGTTTGTCATTTTTTTTTTGTAAATAGGACTGGTAGATGCATGTGAGTGAGATTTCATGTAATGATAAGCTCTTAGTTGTGAATCTCGTTTTGTTGTTAACCTTCAATGTCCAAAAAAAAGAAAAAATTGATGATGATCTTTTGTTTAACTGAATTCTTATTTCAGGTCTTTTATTACTTAGGTGAACTTAATGATTCATTATCGTATGCCCTTGGCGCTGGCTCCCTGTTTGATGTTTCTGAGGATTCTGATTATGTTAACACTCTTCTTGGTAAGCATTCTGATCACCTTGCATTGTTTTCATATCATTGAGCATATGGATATGATTGAGAGGCTTCAGAGTCTTGCTTACATTATGATGTAGAATGAACCATGATATTCTGAACTATCAGCATGATTTTTCACTTTCTATTCAATTGATTGCAATCCATTATCGTATAGTTTTGACTTTACTCTCTAATGACACATTGATATGATATACCCAAGTTTCACAATAGATCTCTGAGTTACTGATGTGACAATTTTCTGTCTATTTCTTCAGCCAAGGCCATAGACGAGTATGCTAGTCTCAGGTCTAAGGCAGCTGAATCAGGTGATTCTACAGATGTCGACCCTAGGCTGGAGGCCATTGTAGAGAGAATGCTGGATAAGTATGCGATTTTGAACCCTCTAAGTTGTTATATTCTATGGTGCTTTTTGTTATCTTACCATTTTTTCTTTTAGGTGTATTGTGGACGGAAAATATCAACAGGCAATGGGAATTGCCATTGAATGCCGAAGGTTGGACAAACTTGAGGAAGCAATCACAAGGAGTGATAATGTTAATGGAAGCCTGTCCTATTGCATTAATGTCTCTCATTCTTTTGTTAATCTTAGAGAGTATCGGCGTGAGGTAAGTAGGTTATTGGGCTAGCTCATCAAGTTATTGTTGGTATTTCTGCTGTAGCCAGGGAATGAACTGATTAAATCTGCATGTTGCATGTGCATGGGTGTGGAAGTACCTTTGCAGCCAAGTTTTTTCCTCATTTTCACTTTGTGGATGAAGTGTTAATGTTGTGACTAATTGATTGATTGTTAGGGTGTTCTGTGATATAGTCTTCCTTTTGCAGGTCCTTCGTCTTCTTGTTAATGTGTATCAAAAGTTGCCTTCTCCTGATTTTGTGAGCATATGCCAATGCTTGATGTTTCTGGATGAACCTGATGGTGTAGCAAACATTTTAGAAAAACTCCTACGCTCCAGAAATAAGGATGAGACTCTCTTGGCATTCCAGATAGCCTTTGATCTTGTGGAGAATGAACACCAGGCTTTTCTCTTAAATGTTAGAGATCGTCTGCCAGCTCCTAAGTTACAACCTGCAGTATCTGTGCCGCCAAGATCTAACCCTGAATCTGCTCAAAGTGAAAATCCTGCTGTTGCAGAGGATGTTCAAATGACAGAAGGAACTGCAGCTGCCACTGAGCATGTAAATGAGATAGATACTTATGAGACAATCTATGCTGAGAGGTTGGCAAAGATCAAAGGCATTTTATGTGGAGAGACCTCAATACAGTTAACTTTGCAGTTCTTGTACAGTCATAACAAGTATGGATTGTCTTTTCATTGAGATATTATCTCTTGCAGTTTAATTGTTGGTTGTCTTGGAGAGGATTACCATGGATGTAAAAGTGGCTCTTTTTATTTGCTTGCAGGTCAGATCTACTCATTTTGAAGACAATAAAGCAGTCTGTTGAGATGAGAAATAGTGTCTGTCATAGTGCAACAATTTATGCTAATGCAATCATGCATGCTGGAACAACTGTGGATACATTCCTAAGGGAGAATCTTGTGAGTTATAGTTGTAGAGTGCTTTTTATCTTTCATTAACTGTTGGTTTATGTTTTTTTTTTTTTTGTTCCCTATGCTCTTTTGTTAGATTACTTAATTGTTTTGGCTCATATCAACTGGCAGGACTGGTTGAGCAGGGCCACAAATTGGGCTAAATTTAGTGCAACGGCAGGTCTTGGTGTTATTCACAGAGGACATTTGCAACAGGGTAGATCACTGATGGCGCCATATTTACCTCAGGGTGGAGCTGGTGGGGGAGGCAGTCCTTATTCAGAAGGTGGTGCTCTCTATGCTCTTGGCCTCATTCATGCCAACCATGGTGAGGGAATCAAACAATTCCTTCGTGAAAGCTTACGCAGCACAAATGTAGAGGTATGCTTTGGTCATGATTCTTGCTTTTAGCTTTATTTTTGAGACAAGCTGCCTACCTAGAGTTTAATATGGAGATTTTGCAGGTTATTCAGCATGGTGCATGCTTAGGTCTTGGTCTGGCAGCTCTTGGAACTGCTGATGAAGATATATATGACGACATAAAAAGTGCATTGTACACTGATAGTGCTGTTGCTAGTGAAGCTGCTGGAATCAGTATGGGCTTGCTAATGGTTGGAACTGCCAGTGAGAAAGCTGGTGAAATGCTTGCTTACGCTCATGAGACACAGCATGAGAAAATCATTAGGTAAAGTTGTCCTTCTCTTTCAGAAAAAATGTCTGGCTCAGCATTAGTGCATTTTTATAAAGTTTTGTCACGCTGCAGAGGATTAGCATTGGGTATAGCCCTTACAGTTTATGGAAGAGAAGAGGAAGCAGATACACTAATTGAACAGATGACCCGAGATCAAGATCCCATACTTCGTTATGGTGGCATGTATGCATTGGCTTTGGCCTACAGTGGAACAGCAAACAATAAAGCCATACGCCAACTACTGCACTTTGCTGTATCAGATGTGAGTGATGATGTCAGAAGGACAGCTGTTCTTGCTCTTGGATTTGTCCTTTACTCTGAGCCAGAGCAGGTTTGGTTCCTCTTCTTGCTTTCTGAACTGCTATTTTGATAAGTTGCATCTAGCTTTTTATAATCCATACTAGTACTTGTTCTCTTATAATGTACCTGTTGTTAAACATTTACCCATCCCTGTCCAAACTTTTCTAATGCTTTCATATTAATTTGTGGTGTAATTTGAATGCTCACTTAACCATGTTATAATTTAGACTCCCCGGATTGTCTCCTTGCTATCTGAGTCCTACAACCCGCATGTGCGCTATGGTGCGGCACTTGCAGTGGGCATTTCATGTGCTGGCACTGGCTTGAGTGAAGCTATATCATTGCTTGAACCTTTGACTTCAGATGTAGTTGATTTTGTTCGACAAGGTGCCCTTATTGCAATGGCCATGGTCATGGTTCAGATGAATGAAGCTAGTGATTCTCGTGTTGGTACATTTAGGTATTACAAGACAGTTTTTTTCCTCGTGATAGACTACTAATGCTTTACTGCTAAAAGAACAAGAATTTTTCCCGTTTACACTTCTTAAAAGCATAACCTTGATTAATGTCTCTTAATTTAGGCGACAACTGGAAAAGATTATTCTTGATAAGCATGAAGACACCATGAGCAAGATGGGAGCTATTCTTGCTTCTGGAATACTTGATGCTGGTGGGAGGAATGTGACCATAAGGCTGCTGTCTAAATCGAAACATGATAAAATCACTGCAGTTGTTGGCCTTGCTGTTTTCAGCCAGTTCTGGTATTGGTACCCCCTAATTTATTTTATAAGCTTGTCATTCTCACCCACTGCTTTTATTGGACTGAACTATGACTTGAAAGTTCCAAAGTTTGAGTTCATTTCAAATGCAAAGCCTTCCCTGTTTGAGTATCCCAAGCCCACGACTGTTCCTACTACCACATCAACTGTGAAACTTCCAACAGCAGTTCTCTCAACATCAGCAAAGGCCAAGGCAAGGGCAAAGAAAGAAGCAGACCAGAAAGCTAATTCTGAGAAGGCAACTGGAGCAGAATCATCATCTGCTGCAGCACATTCTGGAAAAGGGAAATCATCTGCTGAGAAGGATGGGGATTCTATGCAGGTAGTCTTTCTGATTCCCCTTCATAAGCTTGAGTTATTTCCTTGAGTAAGTTTTGGATAACTGTTTTATCTTATAAATGATTTGAAAAGCTGGTCCATCTTAGAAGAGTTTAATGAGTTTTGTATCTGTGTCATCTTAAACTGATGATCATATACCTTTGGCAGGTTGATAATCCACCAGATAAAAAAGCTGAGCCTGAGCCTTCTTTTGAAATGTTGACCAACCCAGCCAGGGTGGTTCCTGCCCAAGAGAAATTTATTAAATTCATTGAAGGTAGCAGATATGTCCCAGTGAAGTTGGCACCTTCAGGATTTGTCCTTCTCAGAGATATGCTACCAACTGAACCTGAAGTACTCTCTCTAACTGATGCGCCAGCATCAACAACATCTCCTGCGGGTGGTTCAGCAGCAGGGCAGCAGCATGGTTCTGCATCGGCCATGGCTGTTGATGAGGAACCTCAACCACCCCAGCCTTTTGAATACTCTTCGTGATTTAGGGGGCATCATATGCCTGTTGTCTAAACCCAAATTAAACCGGAACTGGTTGTGCAACCCCTTATTTTGGTCCTGCAAGTTTATGGGGAACCTGAAGCGAGCACTATGGCATTTCAAGGATTTGTTGTTGACAGTGGTCTTGGTTTGGTCTGTGTTCATCTTGATCTTTGAACTGTTTCATTCGGTATCTATAGCTTTAAGTTTAGTGGTTTTGAGGGTGAGGAAGGTGGAGACCACAAGTCTGCCTCCTCCAAGAGGATTCTCATTGTATAATTCCCTTCCGGCAAGAGTAACGTTGTCTTTACAACATTCTAGTTGTTGAACAGAGCCAAGCACGTCATTTTGAAAGCAGTACATTGGTTTTCGCTTTTCTGCTGTCACTTTGGGATAAGCCATGCTTCTGTTCAATGACACTACCTTAAATATTAGACTCTCGGTGTCCACTTCTTTATATGTATCTACGGTTCGTAAACTCGAGCTTTTTATCCTTCTCAACATAATTTAACTGAAATGTGAAACGGTGTAGGAAAAAAGGGATAAGATCTAATTGGAGTCCTTACATATCACTTGAAGAGCAAATGTGTGCTGCTGGGGTAACTTTTCCTTAACAGGTCCACTTCTAAGCAAGATTCTGTCTCGTAAATAACATGGTGAATGGTTTTCGCCCGAGTCCAAAGAAAAATAAAATTATTTATGTTTTTTTAAATGTTAAAGTTACTTTCATCTATTAATGTATAGATATAATAAAGTGTGAAATATAATTGTATCTTATAGCATTTCACGCCACTATGCGTATCAATAATAATGTTTAAATTTTTAGTAATTTTATTAAAATATAAATCTAATTTTAATTTGTTCTTCTAATTAAATACTAATTAAGTTCAAATAAGATTAAATATTTAATATTGATCCTTATCTCAATATCTTATATTTGATTTTAAAGTTTTTCAAACTTAAAGTCCAACTTTATTAAATTACTTTTTCTTTTTTTAACTGTTCTTTATATGTGACACATTAAGCTCCTAAAATTTTAGCAATAGTTATAAATCTTACTTTATTTTTTGGATTATATAAATTAATCTCCTTTAATTTATATTTAATTATATAATTAAATCAATTTTATCCATAAACCAAATTTAGTGTTCGGCAACACATCATAAACACTAAAATATTAGAATCATTTTTGGCTCATATTCCCACTAGCTACAACCAGTTGCACCCATTCTTCATTGTTGTCTGTGTTTGCACCAGGTAAACTAGTAGCTGCAGTAAGCATTTCACGCCACTATTCATTGTCTTTCTTGAGGAATATAATTTCTCAATTCTTCTTTGGGTTGTGCATAATCTAGTTTACGGTGTGAGAATGGAGGGTAACTAACATTGTCTCTTTTGTCCACATCCATTCTTGTTCTGCAACCTACTTTTACTTACTGCTTTATCTTGTAATTTTTGTAATGCTGTCTAAAAAATTGAACTTGTTATATGTTATTTGTGTCTTGTTGGATATGTAATGTTGTTTATATCTAATTTTGTAACTCTTCAATCAGACACAACCTTTTACAATATGCATCCCCAAATTTTTCTGTAGAAGAACATCCCTTGTCTATAATGTAAGAGGAATTCCGAAGTTATTTGAACATTTCCAACTTTATCATCATGTTGGTTATCCATCAAGTAAAACAAGAAAGCTTTGCCAAGATTGAATAAGTTTTGGAAAACAATTAGGTTAGGAATCGTTATAACTTTTGTATCAATAATCCAGAAGCTTGCATCTAACACCTGCAAGATAGATATTATCAGGTTTACCAACAAAAGAAATTGCTCTCTCTCCACTCTTTTTGCATTCACAGTTTTGCATAATCCCTCCTTTTCCTTTGAGCAATCTCATGCTGTCTTCTACTCTAACAATCAATTAGAGATGTCAAAAAAGGCCTGACCTAGTCCAATTTTGGCTCGGGTTGACGGGTCATGGACGGGCTACAGGCCGACCATGGTCGACCAGATCGAGCCACGAGCCCGACCATGACCTGACTGTTACTTCCAAAATGAAGTCGTTTTTGAAGTTTTTCTATAAACAATTGACAGGCAGGCCCGACCCATTGACATATCTATAATCAATTATTCCAGCTTAGGAATTTCTTCTTTTACTTCCTCTTCAAATGGTAAGCTTTGCAATGTTACCGATAACTACCAACCTCACTAGCTTGAAAAAATTATCTTTTGTGTACTCATCTTGGTCATAATAATTACAATTACCTTTGTCTTTCTTTGACTTAAAAACTTCTTTTTATCCCTTTTTGATGAATGGCTTTATGATTTTATGACAATTTGATTACTTATTTTGTGTACTCATCTTGATCACTTATCTCAGGCCTTCAAAACTTGTTTGAACCTTTTTTGAAGCTTCTACTCTCAATATCATCAAATAATCTTTGTTAATAATAGGTGAAGAATTGTGTAATACCATCCAATTTCTCATTTGATCATACCCTTTGTACAATTCCATCAAGAATAACATAAATTTATTCATATTCTTTACTTCTTTAATATGTTTTATTACTTGAGATTTTCAATCATCAACAAATTGAGATTTTCTAAAAGCCGACATTTTTACCCTCAATTTGATCCTCCTCCTAGTTTGATTTGTATTACTAGTTGTATTTTGGGAAGCTTGAGTAGTTGTTGCATTAGTATTCAGAGGTTTTATCACTTGACGTTGACTTCCACCCATCTATAAAGAATAAAGGATTAAAAAGACAAAAATGACCATCTCCCTTATAATTACATATAAGTAATGTAAAGATGTATTTAAATGACTACAAATGACTTGTTTGGTCAGCTTAACCACTAAAGTTTTGGAGCTTGAAGCTTCAAGTTCGTGCGGCCTGCACAAACCTCTGGTAAAATGGCTGCCCTAACCCAACAAATAAAATTGGAAGAAAAAGTGCTCTCCTTCTCCCTTCCGTGGGCCTAAGTTTCTACTGGATGTCATACTGGGCATTCAAGGCAACAGATGTGTGACGTTTACCATAAAATAGGTATTCCAACTAACATCCTCAAATGTTACTCTATATTCTCTAGTTGCCTGTATAAACAAAAGGAATTATAATGTTATATAAATTATAGACAAAATAACTTAAAATTAAATGTGAACATTTACTAACTATTATCTTCTCTTTTCTTAAGATAAAAGATGTAGTATTTGAACTTGTAGATACTGATTATGTGGGTCTTCGAACTGGATGGTTATTGAAATTAGATGAAGGGGCTTAAGTTTTTGGTGGCCTTCCTCTTTTTCACTACATTATACATATTGACATACTTTGTTATAAAAAACAAACTTTTTTTTGTACAACTAAAATGAAGACAAACAAAAAATTAATTATAAGTAACTTAACAATTTTAGGTTGCCTTAAAGGTTGACTTTTATTTATGCATCTTCTTGTATTGTGACCATTTTCATGACAATGATGGCATCTCATGACTACTACAACCTTGGTCAATTTATTGGGATTTCGTGGTTCTTCAGTCTTATCCTTTTTTCTTTCCTTATTGGGTCATATAGGCATCTTCTTGATCAATGGAGGTAATATTAGTTAAATATTTTTAGTTTTTGGCCAAAATTTTGGACCACTCATAGGCTTAATAGCATACTAATAACTCTTCAAATAACAATCACGCTTGTAACATCGATTGACATAGGCATCGATATCCTACCTCTGATATACGAGCCACAACATGCTTACATGGAATCCCTGTTAAATCCTACAGTCTACATTGGTAAGTTTGTGCTTATAAATCAACAATGTACTTGTTTGCAAAAAATGTGACTTTGAATTTCAAATTCCCATTTGTCTTGGTCATACAATTCCTTGCTTCCCATTTTGCACCTTTTATTTCCTTCCTCACTTTTAGGCATATATCATCAGTGGATTTGAGCGTCATGTCCTTTCTTTCATGTATCCAAGTCACTAAAGAAACTCAAATGTCTTTAAACATACTGATTAAGCTTTTCGTACAAGCTTCACAAATAAATCCATTAAATGTCTCCGATATATTATTATGAACCATTTCACACTTTGGTCTTATGTTGAAAAATGCCTTCACAAAAGTCTCCAATTTCCTAATTTTGAATTCATCATAAGCCTTCACTGAAATACTCTTCAATTACTCCATTACCTCATTAAACTTTATTTCCATTATGTAACTCACCACTTTCCAAAATATCTCCTATATATGTGACCTTTATAAACACTTGACCAATTTGCATGGACGTGTTGTGGTATATTTTATATGCTCAACCTCTAGAAACATATTCTTTAATGCATACACTAAATCCTGTAATAAAAAAGTAACATAAATTGAAGAAGATAAATCACATTTAAGAAATGGACATCACATGTGTGGATATTTAAAGTTTACCTTTTGATGATCGCTAACAAAAGTCCATGCATTTCCCACTTCTGTCTAGTTCTTCTATAAGTATGCTAAAAAACCAATGCCATGATTGGTAATTTTCTTCCTCAACCACAACCCAAGGTATAGGAAACATTTGATTGTTTCCATCATGACCTACTGCAGCTAATAAAGCGCCTATAAGGAATGTCTTAAAAAACCATCGATCTAACCTAATTATTTCCTGCATCCACCAAGAAAACCATACTTCAAAGCACTAAATCCCACAAAAACCTTTTGAAAATTGGTTTTTCAGACAATTCATTAATTTTAGTTTAAATAATATACTGCCTACCTTTGTCAGCTAGTCGTAATTCTTGTCCATAAGACCATAACTTGGTATAATAACCTTCCATAGATCCTCATAGGATGAGCTTCCCACCTAGCCCTATAACTTTGGGATTTAGTTACCTGAAGTGCATATTTTTTTTGAAGATCATCCATCATTTCAATAATAGACCAATTTGGGTTCCTCCTAAACTTGTGTAAGAATTCATTTATTATCTATTTCCTGCTAGCTTGCTTGTTCTTTTACACTTTCCTGTAATTATGTTTGTTTTCTACTATCTTCACAGTAAATGTTTCTCATTTCCAATCTAGATAACATATAACCAAAAAGGACATTGTAGCTCACAAACTCCCTCCATTCTCACACCTAATCTCGCCATTGAAACATCATATCCATTTGTAATTGCATAGTTTCTTATTGCTTCCCTCAACTACATCTCATCCTTAAACTTCATTCTAATTTTAAACTTAAAATCTTTCATATCGACTTTTGGATTAAAGACAATGTAGTTCTTCATTGGAATATATGATTCATCATTAATACAAATTGGTGATTGAACTTCAGCATCACTATCCTCATATTCACTATTTGCACCATGTGAACTTCCTTCTTGTCATTGTGTATCTTTGGAATAATCACCTTCTTCACTGTAATCCTTTCCACTACCTCCAACCCCATTAACAACATTGTTGCATTCAAACCCACTATGTTATAGTCTTGGCACATCTCTTCTCATTTGTTCTCACAATAACATATTTTTCATCATCAATTGCAAATAACTCGTCATTAACTAAATCATCTCTAAATTCACTAACCTGCATAACAATGAAGTCATCATCTTGCGTTCTTCATCATTTGTTGCAGGATGCTCATAACCATGCACGTAGTAGATTTTAACTTTGTGATAATTCAAATCTTCCATTTGTTGGAGAATATCCAACATGTCCTTGTCATGGTATAAGCTTAACACTTTCAAGCTTCTCATCGACTCATTAGGAAATTTGTAAAACATAGATATTACTCTGTCTTTTATCTTCAGAAACTCCTTTTAGGACTAGCACACTAAGTTCATCAACACTCATATCCTTCTTCCTTCTAGACTTTCCCCCAATATATTTATTATTGTGTCTTACAAACACCTTACCGTAATGAAATGCAAAATTTACCAACATCTGCCAAACATTAGGCATTTTTAACAATAACATATAACATAACATATAATAAGATGGTCATAAATGGAAATATGTAAAAAAGTTTAGACTAAATAAAATGAGCTAAAGGAAAGTGTGACTAAGTACAAAATGATACATATTCGAAGAGGAAAAAAGAGAAGAAAAAAACTAAGCAATCTCAATTTGGGACAATTAGAAATAGTGAAAAGAAGTAAATCATATAAACACTTCCATTCTTATATAAAATCTAAAGTAGTTCTTCACCTATTCAGATTAGATAGCCTCTATTTATACCTTGTAATATTTATAGTGATCCTAAATTGTCATTTAAACACCTAATTTACTTAAGTGTATAACTTGATATATTTCAAGTAGTAGTAAACTAATGAACCTTTAATAAAAATAATTTAGTTTGTCATAATGGACATTCATCACATTTTAGTCTACATTATTAAATGTAATATCCAATGCATATTTTATCTGTGTGAAATTCATTAAGTTATCCTACAAAGAGATTAAGCGAACATATGCAGCTTTTTAAAGGAAGATTTGGAGTTGGATATAATGAATAATTTTTTCGAGCAATGCTTGTAATCAACATTAGACTTGATAATTCTTCCCTCAATTCTTCATTTTATTACAAATAAAACATTATGTATCTTCTTAAACCTCATTTAAGATAATCCATTTTGTTGACAATTAGCTTAACTTTACAAGTCCCAACTAAATCAGCTAAAAGAAATGAACAAACAAATAACCAATTTGATTATTAAACAAATAAATGCAAATCACAACATGAAGTGAATATTCCTAGTTTGGTTACAATATGTCTAACACCTGCAATTTAGCTACAAAAAGGAATTATTCCAACTAATTCAACAAAAGATACAAAGTTACAATTACTGGTAGGGAAGGGGAAAACAACTTGCCTTCTGCTTGAAACACTTACTGTAGCTACTGGTTTAGCTGGTGTAAACACAGACACATCGAAGAAAGGTCAGAACTTGAGCATGGTAGAATATTATCCTCTCAATCCTAATTCTGTGGCATAGTAGGAAACAATCTTCATGAAAACGTTTAAAATTTCTAGGCACTAATCCAAATAACCCAAGCATATACAGATGGATAAATTAATAACTAGCTAACCATATTATGTTCCAAACATAATTAATAAGCCAAATACATTTGAAGCACTTCCTAGTTTTCCTGTAATGAACTGAAAAAGCAACTTGGGTACAAAAAATTAAAAAACAGGACACACATTGAAATCACAATTTTTGTAATACTACAACAAAGATTGGTGCGATAGATTTTGTAATATGAAGAGGAGTGAAGAATGGTTTGCGACAGAGAAAGGTGTGTGACAGATAATGGTGTGCAACAGAAAACGGTGTGTGAAAAATAAGATTGGTGAGACAAGGAAGAAAAATGTAACAATCTAAGAAAAGGATGAGCATAAATTTGTGCGATGCAGAAGAGAAAGGTAACAAACTGAACTGCAAAATTAATTTAGGGTTTTAACCCTAAACAATGTTGTTTATGTAATTTACTTAATGAAACTTAATTAGTTCAATTAAGTATGACGTGTAGTTTAGGGTTTATGTCTTATATGGCTTGCCAAGTCAGCAATGTTAACGAAGATACTAATGTCGAACTAAATTTGAAAAAAATTGAAAGGTTAAGTATTTAATTGACACTTTTTAAAGTTATGACTATAATTGCAAAATTAAGTAAAATTTGTGATTTTTTTGTAATTAACCCTTTTGACTATTAACATTCTGTTTAATAGAACAACAAATATCAATAATCTATGAATAATACGAAAATATAATATAAATTTGATACTTATGATCTCATCATAATTTTATTAAAGCATATTTATCCCATAGACTTTATCTTATATGTTAGTTAATTAAACAAACATATATAAGTTACATAATGTATTTAATTAATTAATCATAAATATACAACCAACTAATTGTTTGTAGGACATTGACCGACAATCTCCTATTTGTACTAAGCATACCACTTAAGTATCATCACTATAAGAAGATTATGTTACTACTAAGATAGTAGTTTAGTAAGAGAAAATTACATAATTCTCTTCAGTGAACACTTGCTTAATATAAATTTCATCTTAATTATCATCATAATTAAGAAAAATTGTCTAAGTACATACTTGAATTTTTTATGAGACTTTAGCACCTTTCGTATGCCTAATGACTCTAATATTCCATAATACATTATTGTTTAAACAATGTAAGAAACTATATCAAGTTCATTAAATAACTTCTTGATCCAAATAATAATTTACAGTAAATGATAAATAAATATGGATTAATTAGCAATTGATAATACATTGGAATCTTTCAAACTAAAAAATATTATCATTTATAGAGTAAAATGTACTTTACCTAGGACTTGCTTTTGTTCATATCAAACTAAGTTAAAACTATGAACTTATATATTAACTAGTACATAGAGCAATGAATATCTTTACTATTTTACAAGTACTAGTATCTTAAATGTTAAAGTATGTTTAGCACATTATCCGTACTTAGATTAAAATAGGTAAGTAACTTTTGTATCTATCTTTATAGATATTTATGCCAAGAATTTAAGTTATTACCTTTTTCATATACAATTTAGAGTTATTTTTAGACTTCCATATATTTAACAATTAAAAATTTGAAATGTTGCTTTCTATGAACAATAAGTCATCTATATATTCATACTAAACTGCACAACTATACTTCTACTAATGTTCTTGTAAACATGACAAATCCACAATCATCTTCAAATTAAAGTCTTTGAATTCATTATAAAAGATTATTTTTTTCAATGATTTGACTATATATCAAATGTATCATACAAAGGCCCTGGCTATATTTAGATGCTTTGTTATAAGATTTGAACTCTTTCAAACTTAATCTTACTCTCACTACTCATCTTGAGAACCATTCGCATTATAAATAATCCATTGATATAAATATTTTTAAAAATTCGCGTATAAATAATGCATTGAAATAAGTATTTTGTTTAAAAGAAGTCTATAAAATGGTATCCAATCTATTAGATTATCTCATAACTTTCTATTATATAATTTAATTATAAGTTTGTTAGATATATATACTTCAATTAAGTACCATATCACTAAATCATTAACTTTGACTCTTTTAAAATCTTACCATTCTTATATAGAATCTTGCTAATTAATTTGGGTGGAACTATGAAAGATAAAATTTTATATTAAGAGATAACTGTGATGAAGTCAGGGCCATATCTTAAGTTTTATAGGCCTAGGAAAAGGTAAAAAGAAGAGCCATAATGAATCGATGATATGCAAATGTGTAAACCTTAAAAGGATATTTTTATTACCAAAATTTAATATCCATACGTAAGTCGCTCATGTCATAAGCCTACATATTCAAGAAAATACTAAAGACAAATGATCATAATAGCAACTAACAATATCTTGCGAATGTCAGTAGCAATAAAATCACTAAAAACAGTAGCAACAATAACAAAACAACAATTAAAGGACTAAATAGTAACATCATATTACAAAGACCAAGCAACTATATAACTACACTAACAAGCATACAGATGATCATCAAAAATAATTTCTCTATGCATTTTTAGATGCAAAAACATCATTAATAGTACAAGATCAATATTGTCCAACATATCCTTATCAATATATAAAATAGCCAAATCATTCAACCTTTCTTGTGATATTGATGACCCCGAGTAGGTTTTTAATAATTTTAACTTTGAAAAGCTTTTATCAGCTAATGCAGCAGTCATATGTATAGTTAATGGGATTCAATAAGCTATTAAAACATTTAGATAACAATATACAGCTTCAATAAATTTAAGAATTTTAACCGACATCTAAATCCACGTCTGACACAATATTATGAGGAGAAGTAATCATTCAATTAGTGCAACATTCTCTTAGTTTATTATGATCCAAAGACCTCAACTTCTTTGAATAAAAAAGGAATCCAAAAATACTATCAAATGTCGTTAATTGCAAATTTCTTCAATTGACATATTCATAACAACTAGAAAGTAACTAACTTTAAAGGACTTAGCTTATTGTATTTATTCATTATGATCATTTTTGTCAAATTGTCTTTTCCTAATAATACAACATCCAGTTAGAAGTTTAGGCTTTATATTCATCTTATGTGCAAGGCTTTTGGCAATATTCATACTAGAGACAAACCCTTCATTTGTATCTTTCTCAAAAAATACCATCACACCTTTTACTTGCTACATGGTAGCATCGATGCACATAGATTTAGACTTTAACTTTTTACTCACCATAGTAATAACAAATAAAATACCATACTAAATAATCATACTAAGTTAAAAAAAACTTAAAACTCTCAAGTGCATTAACTAAAATTTCTGCTTCACTCTTTGAATTAACATCATCATATGATCTCGACAATTCCATTAAAGCCATTATTATTTTAGGAGTTTGAAATCTAATAACTTTAACCCTTTTTATTCGACTCTCCTAACGAGTATTGGACAATAATTTCACGGTTAAGCCAAGAAAATTTTTTAATAAAACCTTCCACTTTTTAGGAGAACTTGAAAATAATGCATATATACGTTGAACAAATTAAACATCAACTTTAACATAAGAATGTGTCTTATTACTAAGAGTAAAATTAAGACTATGAGAAGCACATGACATATATAATGCTCTCAAATTTATTTCAAGTAATTGCTTTTGAAACCTTTGGTGCTTTCCGTTGAGCAAGTCTTATCTAATGTAAACCCTTAATATTCTGCAAGTATACGAGTCATAACTCGTAGTAATTGAGGTGTTGATCCTACAAGGAATTAGGTAAAACTAATTGAATCCTAATTTTTTCTAAGGTTGTAAAAACGTGATTTAAATGAAATTAAAAATGACCAAAAAATTAAGCAATCAAGTATGAGTTGAATGACATTAAAATTTAGAAATTAATACAATTATATCAAATATAGCACTAACCACTTAACAATTGTGATGTCGCAATAAAACAAGATCAATCAATTATAAGAACATAGGATTAACCACTTAACAATTGTGATGTCGCAATAAAACAAGATCAATCAATTATAAGAACATAGGATTCATTCTATTTTCATTTGGCTGCCTTAACCACTTTTGATTCAATCGGTATCAATCCTAGATTTCCAGATGGTTGATTGCTCTTTCTGAACATCTAATCATTTAACCTAATTATTAATCCCTAATTGGTTCTGAAATTCTAATTCTACAATCCCTCAATTAATAAAATCAACCTATGACTTCAATTAGTTCTTAAGCGGTCTATTAGATAATTGGATCCTTACACAAGATCTCTTTTCGTATAATTATCGATTTGATATTTATGTGATCTATTAGGTTGTTAATTCTCACTACCCAACCTAATCATGTTACTATCGATTCAATCTCTCGATTTATTATCGAAGTATGCAGAACCATAAATATCATAATACCCAAACATTTCATTGACATGAAAAGCAATTAAGTCACAAAATCATTCAAGAATAAATCCCACAATGAAATTAGAAAATCATCAACAATATGTTGAACAATATGAAACCCAAGTCGTGAATCAAGATGAAGTAAATAAATAAGAGAAAGTAGAAAAGAACTTGAAATGGTTGGGTTGGAGTGGTTGGACAGCAGCTACAAATGCTCCTCTTCTCTTCTCTCCTTTTTGCTTTCCCTTATGTTCTTTCTTAATTTGGAAAATGGAGGCTAACTCTAATTTGAGTCATTTAATGTTCTTATATAGTTCGTAAGTCATTTAGGGTAAAGTCTAGGTTTCACCCAAGTCAAAATGTCTAAAACGATCCTCCAAATATCAAAACAGAAGGAGATCCCCACGTCTGACGAGCACCTATCACGATCTGTCATGATCGTGACCTAATGAAAATTATCTTCTATCATGATCATGACTGTTTAGGTTATTTTTATGTGTGTAAGCTTTAATTGATTAACCTCAATAATTCACAAGCGTGTAGGTCATTCACGTAGTACCTAAGTTGTCGAGTTCACGAGGAGAGATAATCTAATCCTAAAATCTAAGGCTAAAATAAATCACAGAAATTTAAAATATAACGAAACTAAAACAAGAATTAAATTCAATCAATTCAAGAATCAGTAACGAAAATATTAACAATTTAGTAGTTGCAGCATACACTCAAGACTCAACCTAAGGAGTTATTATCGGACCCCGCTCCCGGAGCCCGACTGGTCCGGGTGGTGAGCCTGGCTGATGCCCACTCCCGATGCCGCTGACTGGCTGAGAAATTAATCCTGACACTCTTTAGTATAATTCTTGAACTAAATTTTAAGGGAAGACCATCTAGTGCCACTCCCTAAGTTGGACCCCCTATTTAGAAGCCCAAAACATTACCTCTCATGCCCCAAACAAGTAAAAATAAATAAATAAATAAATAAATAAAAATAATAAAAATTAACATTTTTGTCGTTTAGTGGAATCGAGTTACACGGGCCGTGTATGCTTACATGGTCTGACCGTGTAACTCTCGGTAAAAATGTGTCTCGCCCCCCCCTGAGGTTACACGGTCCGTG
>JANIPN010000001.1:27306042-27318075 GCA_027478595.1 Erythroxylum anguifugum
CTTGCTAGATTATAATGTAATTAATGCTAATTTAATTTAGTTAAACTACTCATGCTTAATTAACATAAAAAAAAATTCCGGGGCTAACAGTTATCAATTGAGAGAAAGGAAATTTTACCTATTTTTAACTCTAACCTAATCGATTATGAATTACAGGATTATTGGTTCTAAACGATCCTAGGGTTGATTACTCTCTCTCAAGTTATAACCATTAACCCTAATTTATAATCCCTAATCAGATTATAGGAGTTGCAATTTCTCAATTAACAACATATCGAAAACCCTAATTTGATCTAAAGTTGTCTAATAAACTATCGATAACCTATGCAAGATCTCTCTTCGCACAATTTACCTATTTGATTTAATTCTTGTTCTATTAAATCATCTAACTCTCGTTAGCCCAATTTAATTATTTTTCAATCAATTTACCCTCTTAGTTTATTATCGAATTTTCCATGTCTAGAATTAAATCACAATAAATCCAAATAACACATAAAGAATCAGTTTTTATTAAATCAAAGATAAAACCCCGAAGGTGAGTTTAGAAGCAACATCAACATCCAAAAATCCTATCATCAACTGTTATTCCAATTCTATACAATAATAAAACTGAAAATAATAGGAAATACGAAATTGAATAGACGGCAGGAGGCAGTAACGTCGGGAAACTCTTGATCCGGGAAGTACATTGAGTCGACTTCTTCTCCTCTTCTCTCTTCCTTCTTCTCTTTCTCTATCTCTCGATAATTCTCTCTAGGGTTTATCTGAAAGTGGCTGATGGAAAAGCCCCCTCTTCTTCTTTATCTTATTCTTTAAATACCTTTTATGTTCTGAGTAGCCTGGGATTTTTTTTCGGGGTCCAAAAGGTTCAAAAAATCCCTCGAAACTTGACGTTTTTGAGTGTCTATGTGTCTGCCTGACGCAGGCCACAATCGTGGGCTAACTCCAATGCTTCTGTCACAATCATACCCTGTTATGCCATGATTGTGGGCCATTGTTTCGGCCCTAATTTCTATGAAACTTCTTCGTTCTATGATGATGACCCTGAAATACTAACAAACACATCAAGGTACCTCAAAAACATAATAATTAAGCTCAAATACTTGTACTAACCTATAAAACAAAACATAAATAATTAATAAACTAACCCAATTCTAATGTAAAAATATACTAAACGATTGAAATAGCAATTAAATACATATCAAACTAAGCCCTAAAATACTATGCAATTCACACTTATTAACATCCCCACACTTAAATGTTTGCTTATCCTTAAGCAAACAAAACAACAAACACACAAAATCACACAACACAAAATGCAGTAATGAGATAATGACTTCAACTTCGCGAAATAAATTTAATTTAAAATATAATCATTCAAGCCATATCAAATCATTAACAAATAAAATCCGTGTGTAAGGGCTTTGAACTAAATATACATATTAATCCAGATCCAAGTGTTAAATTATTTACGCTTTTCAATTGCACACACACATTAATAATTGTTTGGTCATTCAAGCTCTGTAACTACTCCTAAGTATGTTTTCATGAAAAGTTAAGCTATTACAAGTTCTGTAGGTTTTATTAGAAAACACTTCTTTTAATTAAATAAGGACCTAGCCTTTTACTCGAAGGCAAACATAGGTGATGAATGTCGATCCGGTTACATAACTAAATTATTTTTTATTAAACTGCTTGGTTGAAACATCATTATAACCTTTTAACGTGGTGGCACACATTTGTGATGCGTGTCGATCTAGTTACTCAGCTACATCACATTCTCAATTGGCTACTAGCTCTATTCATAACTTGAAGGCTAGCAGAATAGGAATTTATTTAAAATTAACAAACACAATTTTTTTATTTGCCTACCTTGTTGCTTAAGCTACTCATTTTCATGAAAAAAATACTAGCAGAACTACTTTAGTCAAAAGACCTCAAATTATGAATGAATGTGACAATTTAAAGGGTGATAAACTCACACTAAATCCTAATTAAGCTACATATTTAGCCAAAGAACCTAATTTACTAATTTTGCGAGCTAATGATTTTTCACAACCTAATAGACTATGTTCAAAATTAAATCAATTTCAATCCATCTAAGCCATTGACACATTGACACAATTCACAAAATGCAACCTACAGACTATCATACAATATGCAAAACTCACATTCAAAGCAAAACACATAACTCTCCCCACACTTGAACAACACATTATCCTCAATGTGAGAAGGGAACAAACAAACACACATGGAAAGAAGAGACAAAATTAAAATAAAACAAAAAGTAAGTAAAGACTAAAGTTAAAAAGAAAAGGGTTAGAACAAGGACTCATGGTGATAGAGGTGAGGATGGTGTTGGAGGTGGCAGTTAGAAACCTTGAGCTTCAAAATAACGATGGATATGATGTATGTCCCAGTTCTGACATCGTAGAGTTCAGGCTATCTCCTTCATTCGTCGAGAGTTCTCCACAAGTGTATTTGTGATTACCTTGGTGTTCACGGAGATTGTATCAAGCACTTTCTTCTTGCCCGATTCTTCTATTTCTTCTTCCTCCTAAGACTCCTCACAGGTCAAATCCTCTTCTTGTTGTTGCTGAGCACTTGAACTCGCTTGACTAGTCCTACTCTTAACGTGTGTCTTGACACTAATATCCCAAAGTTTCATATTGTTGAACTTCAGGATTTTAACTCGCCACAGATGATGATGGTTCATGAATTCAGGATGGTAGACGTACAATGTAATTACTACTTAAACATAAATTTCATATTTATACACCATTACATTAGTGTATAAAATACAATATCACTCCCTTTAAACTATAGAATTCGACCATTAAACTTCTCATATGGTTACTTCCTTACTATTCACATTAGCTTTTCTTTTGCATTTTCTAAGGCATTTAATGCCTTTAATCCACTACTTACTCATTTCAAAACATAATTAAACACATCTTTATCCAAGCATATTAGGCCATTACTCGTTAATTTAAGCAACAATTCAAGTTCACTCTAAGTAAACATGAAAGTGTTTTCCAATGGATGCCATTATAAAGCTTTAAATCCTAAACTAAGTTCACTTAGGCATTTTAACAAACACCTAATGTGCATAACTTTCAAGTCACGTTTTCAAGACTATCATAATAATTTATGCTCCTATCATGTTATATAGTAATACTTCCAATCAGTGACACATTCCACCACTCCGTTGAAACCAATTCCCTTTATTTAAGCTACATTTATCAATTACACAACTCATTACATTAATCCACTTCTTCTCCTATCATTTCGACCCAACCATAACCAACATACATCTTCTTCATTCTTCATCATCAATTCACATTATACATGTATAATTAACACTATAGAATTCGTTTAAATCATCAATTCCAAAAGTTATTCAAAATTTACGAACTTTCAACAAAAGGGAACAATTTCAGTTTTGGATTAAAGAACCCTCTCCATGACACATTTTATTCATCTAAACCATGATTCATGCATATTCAAGCATGGAGAACAACATATCTTAACACCAAACTCAAAATCCAAATGTAGAGAGAGATGAGACAAAATTTACCCAAACCTTCCTTTGGCGATATCTTCAAATTCTTTGAGAATTTCTCAAATCTAATGGTATATTTGAGTTCCTTGACCCGAAATTAGCTTAGAACACCTTGATTTGAGTTGTAAAGTCAAAAACTTGGTGAAGATTAAGTGATGGTCGAAACTTCCTCTTCTCCTCCTCTTAATTTCCTCCTTTCTTTTAATTAAAACAAAGTTTTTTAATGCCAAATAATGAAGTGCACGGGAACACATAAGAAGAGTCTAGAATTTTGACTCTTCTTGACTAAAATAAGGTGAAATTACCTTTTTGCCCTTAGTTTATGTGAAATTACCATTATACCCTCCAAACTTTTCCTAATTTGCTATTAAGCCCAAAATTTCAGAATGACCAAAACTTTTATTTTCATTTTGGTCCTCGAACTTTTGAAAATTATAATTAAGCCCCTTAACTTTATAAAATTACAAATTGGTCCTCCAAGAATTGAAAAATTACAATTAAGTCCTTTATATACATCAACTTTTTCAATTAAGCTTTCTAAGTGTCCGATAAGTCTATAAATCATGTTTAATCACCTCTAAGGCATCAGAGCACATTTAATTTAACCACCATCGTCATATCCATCCAATGGACTTGGTTTTACACATTTAGAAGGTTACATGTCGGAAATCTCCAACATTTCGCATACCGATGAACTCTAAGTTCATGTAAGGGCATATAGCATTTTAAATCATTGGCATACGTACCAAAAGGATTCAAATGCATCTTTGAACTCATATACAACCCTGTATATATCAATATACAATAGTATTTTCAAATACATAACAACACAAAAGAGCTCAGAAAGTTTGGCGTTCCATTTAGCCTTGGGGTTCTGCATCACCTTTTGATGTTCAAATTGATGTGTCTTCTACTTTGCACCTAAACTTCCTTTTTTTAATTTTTTTAATTTCTTGTGAGTGGGTACCACTATCACAAGAAAGGGTAGTAATTCCTTAAAATAAAGGAATTTAAAAAGTCCTAAACTAATTCCCTGGTAAGGGCACCAAAAACTTGTTGAGCAAGTTTTATCTAATGTAAAACCCTCAATATTACGCAAGTATATGGGTTGTAACTTTTAGTAATTGAGGTGTTGATCCCACGAGGAATTAGCTAAAACTAATTGAATCCTAACTTTGTCTAAGGTTGTAAAAACGTTATTTAAATGAAATTTAAAATAACCAAAAAATTAAGCAATCAAGTATGAGTTCAATGAAATTAAAATTCTGAAATTAACACAATACAACATTAACCAATTAACAATTGATATATCGCAATAAAACAAAATCAATCAATTATGAGAACATATGATTCATTATATCGTCATTTGACTACCTTAGCCACTTTTGATTCAATCAGTATTGATCCTAGATTTCCGGAAGGATGATTACTCTCTCTCAAAACCTAATCATTTAACCCCAAATTAATAATCCCTAATTGATTCCTATATTCCAATTTGGCAATCTCTCAATTAACAGAAACAACCTAAGTCTTCAATTAGTTCTTAAGCAATCTATTAGATAATTAGGTCCTCATACAAGATCTCTCTTTATATGATTATCGATTTTATATTTATGTGACCTACTAGGTTGTTAATTCTCATTGTCCAACCTAATCATGTTACTATCAATTCAATCTCTCGATTTATTATCTAAGTATGTAAAAACCATAAATATCACAATACTCAAACAATTCATTGACATCAAAAGCAGTTAAATCATAAAATGATTTAAGAATAAATCTTTAAATGAAATTAAAACATCATAAACAACATGTTCAACAATCTCAAACCCAAGTTATACATCAAAATGAAGTAAATAACAAGAGAAAGTTGAAAAGAAGTTGAAAAGTTGAAAAGAACTTGAAATGGCTGGGTTGGAGTGGCTGGACAGCAGCTACAAATGCTCCTCTTCTCTTCTCTCCTTCTTGCTTTCCCTTATGTTCTTTCTCAATTTGGAAAATGTAGGCTAGCTCTAATTTGAGTCATTTAATGTTCTTATATAGTTCATGGGTCATTTAGGGTAAAGTCTAGGTTTTACCCAAGTCAAAATGTCCAAAAAGGCCCTCCAAATATCAAAACAGAAGGAGATACTCACATTTGGCGAGTGCCTGTCACGATCGTGATCTAGTAAAAATTGAGTTTTGACATGAACATGACACCACCTATCACGATCGTGACTAGTGAAAATTGCCTTCTGATACAATCGTGACACTAATTCTCTTTTGTCATGACGTTGACAAGGGTGTCACGATGGTGACCCTGGAATTTTGTCCGAGCTTTCTCTAACTTCCTTCAATCTTCTTCATCTGAGTTAATACTTTAACAAATACATCAAAACATGTCAAGCGCACAAAATTAAAGTCCAATATCATACTCTAAACCACATAACACTCAAAAACATAAACATACAATCACATTAACACAATTCTAAAGCTAAACATGCACAAATCATCTAATCATCACCCAAAAACACATTAAAATATCTACCAAAAAATAATGTGAACTACAACTATCACTTTCCCTTCATATTAAAACCATTGTTATAACCTTGACCCCTTAAATCGTGGACATTAAGATCAAGAGACTTAAATACATTTAATAATTCATTGAAAAGTTCCAATCCAAACGTGTCCCAGTCCCAAAAAAACCATTACTATCTTAGTAAAGTTTCTTATTGGATCTTCAAAAAACCAAATTATAGTTAGCAAGACATTTTACAACAAAAACTATTCTTATTAAAGCTTATATCTAACATTCTTTCTCCTATAAAATTTTGTATTACAAATCTTTATTAATTGTTTGATTTTTGCTCAATCTTACGCTTAGTTCATTCCAAGTCTTCATATTAGTCATATGCTCACACTATTTTGATGTTGTTTGAGTCTCTCACTAAGATGTTTCCAACCTCTAAATCCATCATTTGCTAATGCATTTTATTCACTATTTGATTTAAACAAATTACAACAAATACAATATAATTTATCCATATGTGTAGAGTATACCAACCATTTTCTATCGTTAATCTTTCCATTACTCAATTTTCTAGAATAATAATGAGAAGTACTATCTAAAGGAAATACAAGATTTAGTTCCCTTATAGGCCATTTTTCAATAAAAATATCCCTTTCTTTATTGTCAATATTACCCTAATTTAAAGATCATAAATATCTAATAAAGGGATTGGATGTTCATCTAACCTTACATTTTTTAAACGCAATTAACTTCCTCATAAATATGAATCTTATCACTTAGATTTTCATTAGGTTATTCAAAATTACCTTCACTTAATTCCTTAGGATTCTCACTAGAAGATCCTACTTTTTTTAGCAAAATTAATGATACCTCTTTTTGAGATTCTATTATTGTTCTACTTGTTCTTCTTCATTTTTCACTTCTAGACATGTTTTTAGGCCACGTCATATAAAATAATTATAACACAATTAGATTATAACAAGAACAAAAACAAATGCATGGAATTGAAAGAAATAGGCAAGTGCAACAGAACAACAATAGCTCAACTATATGTCACAAAGATATATCAATGGTAGGAAAAAAGAGAGAAAAATTTAATATCCTATATTAAAAATAAAAATAAAGAAACTTTTATGATAAAAGATATTATGCTTAGAAACATTGAAACCATAATATGGAAACATTGAAACCATATTTAAGCAATAATCTACAAAATTAATTCTATACATACAAATTCAACCAAACCTATAAATCAGAAAATGCCAATTATGACTTAATAAATGAAAAAGAGAAAAATGCAATTAAAAAAGGAAATAAGGGATAAAAAATATTGACTCTAGTGTATCCAAAATCAAAGACAGATAAATTACCCTAATAAATTTCAATTCGAATTGAAATTATACCCAAAATTATAATTGACAAATATCATCCATAATCAAATTGACAAATTTTAATTTACTCGAATAAATTGGAATTGAAGAAGGAAATGAAAGAGAGATAAATTATACATATAATTGAATCTGGGTTTCAATTTAAAAATAGAAAATTCTACCTAGATTGAAAAAGCTATCATACTTATAATCAAAATTCAATTTTTTACCATTTCCAAATCAAAAGAACTACCAAGAAAATAGAAAATTCAAAACAAAAAATTAAAAAAATTTGGGTTAAGATTTGAGAGAGGGAATGAGATACATTTCTTACTTAAATGAGAATGGTGTTGACGGAGGTTAAAGGTAGAAGGCTCGCTCTAATCACTAATAGAGCAACTGAGAGCCGATTGATTTTTGATTTGGAAATCGAAAATTGATGTTTGCCTTCGAAAAATGGAAATCCCAATTGCCATTAATGAAAGTCACAAATCTATGAACCTTCTCTCCTCCTCGACAAGACGGTCCGAGACCCACAATCCCATCCTTATAGGGATCAATGAACTATTCATAAGAAACTAGACTGTGGTGCATCAACATATCTACCATAAGAGTAACAGATATGCTAACTAGTTAGCGTCCTATGCCAAGCATTTTGTGATAGGAACCACTTCCTTTGATACTACACTTATTGAGTGCCATGTACTCTTCTTGGAGGATCAATCAGGACTCTGTTTTCCTATACTCATAATGTAATTTGCCTTTTCCCTATTAATAAAAAACAAAAGGGCCACGAATCCATGGAGATTTTTCTCTCTCCTTGTCTCATTCTATTGATATTTGACAAGGGGCGATTGGCGTGGCAACAATGAGAAGTGATCCCCTGTCCATTTTTCCATGTATCAACCCTGTCCAATGTGATCTTAGCCATCCACTTATGCGGGATCCACATAAGTGGATGGCTAAGATCACATTGGACAGGATTGGTACATGGGAAAATGGACAGGGGATTTCTTGTGGGCAACAATGACTCAATGAGGAAGGAGAACATGCAATTTGGCTATTGTTCTAGCCTCCGGACGTTTTAGTTTTTGACTTTTCGTAACTTTTTCATTTTTTAAAATTATTAAAGATGATTGGGCTTTATAATTGAGCCTGACACTTTTCTATCCTTCTTCAGAATCAGACCTGGATTAAGTAAATATTGCATTACATTTAGTACTGATGATTATTACAATTTCTATCAATAATTGTATTATGGTGAGAACTGTTTAATATTTTGGTTGAATTAGTAGCAAAAATTTGGTCACGGCTCGAGAAGACAGAAGTTAGGAATCACAAAATAAATGGCGTCCAGTGAGCCTAGCTCTCATTAAAACGTGATAACAAGGCCTAAAAGCCCGAAGCTTTCTACGAAGTGATATAAACCACCCTTTAAACCCTAAACCTAACACCGTTTTCTTCTTCTTGGCTGACTACATTTGCTAGCACAGCTTGCGGCTGCTTAGCACAGAGGAAGAGGAGAGAAACAATGGTTTCAGGATCTGGGATATGCGCGAAAAGGGTAGTGGTTGATGCCAGACACCACATGTTGGGCCGATTGGCATCTATCCTTGCAAAGGAATTGTTGAATGGCCAAAGAGTGGTCGTAGTGAGATGCGAGGAAATATGCTTATCTGGGGGCTTAGTTAGACAGAAGATGAAGTACATGAGGTTCTTGCGGAAGCGTATGAACACTAAGCCTTCTCATGGCCCCATCCACTTTCGCGCTCCTTCCAAGATTCTTTGGCGCACTATTCGCGGGTAAATCTAAGAATGTGGAATATATATGTCTTGCTGTTTCTATCCGACTCATTCTATTGAAGTTGCATCTGGGTTTTGTTTATACTGGCAAGATATTGAAGTTGACATTTTAAGTTACTGGCTTTAGGCTAATTGAGTGGTTTGTACCCTGAAAGCACCCTACTGTATGTTAATGTGGTTTGTTGTTTGGGATTGACTTGAAATCGCGACTTTCTTTGAGAAGATAGTGAATAATGAAATGAAGTGCACGTCTTCCTTAAATAGCAGCATGGATTTTTAGTAATGCATTTTTGGGAAAAGAGGTACCTTAGACTGATGATGAGTTAATAGTGACAGTTTCCTTGTATATATGAAACTGATGGTTCTTAGATTTGGAAGAGAGGATGTAATGATTGCAGGAAAATGAAGATTGATACTATGCTTCGTCTTTCTGTTTCTGTTTTGTACACGATTATGCAAATTGTATCGTCTCACCATTGAAACCTAACACAGCGTTGACTTATGCTTCGGTTTTCAAATTTGTGGCTACTTGTAGGATGATTCCTCATAAGACCAAACGTGGGGAGGCTGCACTTGCACGCCTCAAAGTTTACGAGGGTGTTCCTCCTCCATATGATAAGGTGAAGAGAATGGTGATTCCAGATGCCCTCAAGTGAGTCTTTTAAATGATATTGCACTTCTAGTTATTTGTTTGATTTTTACTAGTTAAAACAGTAATTTTTAATTCCTAATCATCCTTTATGTCGGAAAAATCAGGGTTTTGAGGCTTCAGGCTGGGCACAAGTACTGCTTATTGGGAAAGCTGTCATCTGAGGTTGGGTGGAACTACTATGACATAATCAAGGTATAAATTGTCTATCCAATTCGTTCCTTTCCAGTTTTCTGCCAACTTACTCCATTATTGTGTTTAACTGTTAATAAATAGATTCACCCTCATATTTGTCTTGTGTGGTTCTATCATTTTTACTTTTCCTGCGGAAGATACATCTAATTTCCCATTTTTATCCTATTGTTCTATGTTTGGTGTTACGTATTCCTGCACTTCGTATTTTCCTTTAGATCTCTTTCTGAAATAATGTTTAGGTATATGAAATTGTGCTACAATTATAAAAAAAACTGTCTTGACAAGTTTAGCACCATGGATTTGCAAGCTACAAGCTTTCTCGTAACTACTTTTATCAATCTGTTTACCTTTAGGAGCTTGAGAGGAAGAGAAAGGAGAGGGCTCAGTTGGCCTATGAGAGAAAGAAGCAGTTGGCGAAACTAAGGGTTAAAGCTGAAAAGGTTGCAGAGGATAAGCTTGGTCCCCAGCTAGATGTTATCGCTCCCATCAAATATTGATGTTAGTTGTTTTTCGTTTTTTGTCCTGGATGAAGAGGAGAGTCCTATTTGAATTAATCTGTATTCTGTTTTCTGCCCCAAGTGTTGCACAATTTTTTCAAACTTCAATATTACGTAATTCAGTAGAGTTGCATGATGGATACTGTTCTTTATTGATGATTGAAATGTAGTTGCAGTTTTCATCCTCCTTGCAAGTAACTATGACGCGTCCACACTCTTTTTGCTCTTGTTTGTACTCGGATCAGTTTTTGTAATAAAACAATTAGCTGCGAAAAGGATACTAAGAAAAGGAGGGTGGGTGATTTGGAAGGACTTTGTTCTTCGAGAATACTGATTTAAAAATTGGACTGGCCGGTTCAACTGATGACCGGTTGGCTATCCGGTCTGGTTCATTCTTAAAAATTGGTTCTCAATTGAATCAGTGAGAACTGGTCAAAATCAGTCCGGTCCGACCACTGGTTAAATAATTTTTTTATTTTTTGGTATTTTTTGGTGTTTTTAATATTATTAATATTATATATAATTAAATATAATTATTGTATAATTATGACATTACACCGGTCAAACCGGTGACTAATAAGACTTTCGGTTCGATATCTGGTTTGGGTTTCAAAACACATGCATCAATTTGTTTGACTGATCAATGTAGAATTTACCATTTTAAAGTTTATTAATTAGACAAATCTTTAATGGTAATTTGAAAATAGTTTTCAAATATTATCAATTGAGTTAATTGCTAATAATAAATAATTAATATAATTGGATTCAAATAGAGTAAATATATTTTTATACTTTACATATAATCAAAATATTATATAATAAAATGATTGAATTATATGAGAAAATTACACATATAAAAGATAGTATAATTTTGAAATTCTTAAATATTTAGGTAATTATAATACATTAGTAGATGCTAATTTTGATTTATAGGTATGAATTATTTAATTAGAGAATTAAGAATAAATCAAGTGAATTTAATTTATCTAATCCTAATTTAATGTTATAATTTATATCGATTGTCAATGTAATTGAGAATTTACTAAGTTACATAGCAAGAAAAAGTTAAAGAGAATGTGTTTTAACGAGTGAGAGCGTGAGCGTCTGGAGAATGAAACCAACACCGTGAAAGTGTCCGGCAAGCGTGAGCATGAGCGAAACATAGTGAGTGAGTGAGAGAGGCCAGAACGAGAGAAACAACGTGTGAGGACCTCCATGTTTTACCACAGGGGTGAGCATTTGGGCTAATCGGACCAAATTTTTACTGTTCGGGTAAAGCTCGAATTACCTAAAAAAATTTCCATCTTACCCGGCCCGAACTCAAAATTTCATTACCCAAAATTAAGATAATTCTGTTATAAAAGATATAAATAATATGGTGTGCCACTAATTATAGATACACCATTCAATAGTTAGTGTATGTTATTGGTTTTTGGTTTTACCTA
>JANIPN010000001.1:27364297-27375899 GCA_027478595.1 Erythroxylum anguifugum
ACACACAAGTCGACTTGCACTACACAAGTCGACACACAAGTCGACTTATAACACTGTTCATCTTCTTCTTCACCAACCATACGAAACAACAACATTTATTCACTCTTCTTCCATTTTTCTTTTCACATTTCTTCACTTCAAAACTCATCTAACCATCATTTCCATACTATCATAATCATCATAAACATCTTTACACTCCAAAAATCACAAAACTATCATTCCAAATTTCTCTCTCTCTCTCTACGGTGTACTTTCAAAATCCTTATTATTACCTTTCATTTCATTTTCTTTATCTACTCTTACACCTCACTTAACTCATCCCAACCTCACCAAATCATTTTCCTTACCAACCAACACGTTTAAACTCTCCAAAAATATTCATGTATAATAACAAGAACAGAGCATCATCGGCATCCAACACTTATTTCTGTTATTATCATCATTTACTAATCTTCATTTAACTCAAAACTACACAATCTCGATATACTTCCTGCTTAAACTCATATCCATAGGTACCCATATACACGTGAATAGAAAAGCAACTTACATAAGTTTCTGCAAACCAAGAACAGAGTATATATATATATATAAGGTATGAATATATTTCTTCTACTCATACATCACAACCGCACACATAGAAACTATACTGCTCATATTTCTTATGCATGCATATATATATATACACTGAAATATTATGGCTTACTTGATTCAGCTTGAATTTCCAGTAGGTTGTTACTCGGTGAAGACAAAGAATAATGAAGAACATAAGCTACAGAAGCTACTTTTAATACAAAACATTAACCCATGTGTGAAACATGCACGTCTTTTACGCGTCTTCATATTTTTAAGCCAGTTGTTACTATGCATGCGAATCCTCTTGCCACAATACCATTAGTTTCTTATTTTTGTATTTTTATTTTTATTAATATATTATTTATTTATTCTTTCTTAAACAAACAAATACATGTTTATTATTCTTAAAACAAACAAATACCCAAAATTTTCCGAAAATGCCTAAAATTCACCAAAAATTAAGAAATAATAAAATGACTCTCCACTTAAATTTTCACATCAAAAATAATTCACCAACAATTTCTAAAAATATTCAAAGTATACGAAAATTGCCAAAATTATATTAATACAGTCCGAATAAATCAAAAATCTCATTAAACCAATTTACCCGGAAAATGTCATGAATGCATGTCAAAATGCTTGTGCACAATTTAGCAAATATTCAAATATACAGAACATAAATCGGACTAAATTTTCTTGATATTCTAACCCCTAAAATGGGGCGCTACACTTTTGATTATAAAGCTTATAACCTTTTGTTTCCATACTATAATCGAAACATATACATTTTTTATGCCTTGTCATATAGCTTCTTTCTCAACTCATCAGGTAAATGTGAATATGCTATGTAACCATAAAATAACATGCTTCTCACCATATACATCCATAATAATTATGTTTTTCCTTTCTACCACTCCATTTTGTTGAGGAGTGCACTTAGTTGTCAACTGATGCTTAATTCTATGCTTTCTTAAAAAATCATCACAAATAATATATTATGTGCCTCTTTGTTCTCAAGGTCTTAAAAGAATAATCACTTTGTTTTCAATATACGTTACAAAATTCTTAAGTACTTTACATGCCTCAAATTTTTTCTTCAAAAAATAAACCCATGCCTTTCTTCTATAATCATCAATAAATGTAATAAAGTATTTATTACCTCCATTTGATGGAGCCTCCACATAACATAGATCTGAATGCATGAGCTCTAATGGACGTTTGGCTCTCCATGCTTGTTTTGTAGGAAATGGATCTTTACGCTTTTTTCCTATTACACATGACTAACAAATCTGGTCAGGAACTTGAATGGTTAGCAAACTTGAAACTCTCTCTTTGTTTGCAAGAAACTTAATGCTTTACAAATGTCATAGTCAATTATCATTGATGGTCATAGTATTACAACAAAAAGAATTACCGTAATTAAGATATGTTGAAAATAGACTTTGGACGCCATTCTCGTCTTTAGAATCATGCCTTTTTTATATCACTCACGATGCATCCATCTTTATTAAAGTGTAAATCGTAACCTTTTTCAGATAGTTGTCTAACGCTTAATAGATTCTGGTAAAGAGTAAGAGCATAATGCCATCAGAAATGTAAGTTAAAGACCCATTCTTCAATTTTATAACAATCTTTCCTCCTTCTAAAACTGGAATCTGGTAGTTATCAAAAAGTTTTACTGAAAAATGAAATGATTCATCTAATTCGGCAAAAACTTCCTTGTTTCCAACTAAGTGATTGTTGCAACCTGAATCTAACAACCATTGGCAATTGTCACTATTATCAGTTTCATAAGCGGCCATCAACAATGTCTTTGGTTATTATTCTCACCGACTCCAGCTCGATTATCTTTATGTTCTTGTCTTCAAGCACGACATTCTTTATTATAGTGACAATTATGGCACTGAATGTGTGACTTTGCATTCAGATTGATAGTGATCAAACTTTTTGCACTTTGTACTATTGAATATTGGATTTATCATGAGGAGATTCACCCTCCTTTTACTCTTGGTCTAAAATTGGTTTTGAAATTTTTGCCTCTTCTACCTCTAAAATTTGAACTTCTTTAAGTGTGCTCTATTTTTCCAATTGTAGGTTCCTTCTCATTTCTCAAATTTACTTGGGCTTTTAGTACTTATCCCGTTGTGTTTGGTGATTTTTCATTCATACACATTTCATGAGATTCTAATAAGGCTTGCAAATCATTGAAAGTCATGAACTGCAGTCTGCAATCCTTTAGACTCTTCAATGGCTTTGACAACATAATCAAATTGACTTGGCAATGTGCTCATGATCTTCTCCATAATTTCATGGTCATTATTTTTCATCTCGTTGATCAATTTTTCTATTTGTGAGAAATAATCAAAAATGCTTTCATCTTTACCTTGCTCCATCAACTCGTATTTCATTTAACTATGTCTGCTCTTTCATACATTTTGAGCATAATATCCCAAGCCTCTCTTGTTTTAGCATGAAATATTTTTTCAAGAATCAGCTTCTCAGCGAATTGACAAATTAAAAACAAGGCTTTTTCATTTAATAAATGATCACGAACTAGTTATGTTGATTATTTAGGCGTTCATGTTTCTTTTTCTTCTAAGCCTTTCTCCAAAATTTCATCATTTCCATTGCTTCTTAATTATAACTCCATTAAGCATTTCCACATTGCTTGTTTTTGCATTCAAACTTGAAAATAGATAATGGCATTAGTTGAACTTGTTGAACTTCAATTATTGTACTCAAAACCATCTTGATCTATTTGAACACTCTAGCTTGGCTCTTACTAGATGTTGGCAATTAGATTGCTCAAAAATAAACTTGTTTGTCAAAATAAACTCACTTTATTGATTGAGAGAATACAAATTTTACAGAGACAAACTCACATACTACAAATTCTCACAACTCAAAAACTCGTTATGTTAAAGTTAACAACCCAAACTTTTACTCTTACTATTTCTCTCTCTACGCATACTTTTCATCATATGGCCAATGGCCATATTTATAGGCTTCTATAACGACAGCTTCAATGAAGCTAACCTACAACTATATGGACAACTTCAATGAAGCTATCCAAAGCTAGTAAAATCCAATTTGGCTTGTTTATTTTGACCAGTCAACTACAAAGCCAAGTTTAACTTTCTAACATCATGTATGGACTTGGTTAATACTCACCAAGAGTATGGTCTTTTGCAATTAACTATTAGTGAATCAAAAGAGAAAAAGCAAAATACTATGAATACCAAGAAAGTTGCAGAATTGAAGGAAAAGATAACAAAGCTCTTGTAATTGGAAGAATTATTACAAATGGAAGAGATTCCCAAGAATACAACGGGACCAGAATTCGAAAGGAATTTTTTCCAGGCCTTCCAAAGATCCTGTATTGCTCAATGTCATCTACATCTTGAAATTTTGTATACCTAATTTTCCTTCTTGAAGACAATGCTTCCAACTCCATTCCTTGAAGGGCCCATTCCAGTGACTATCCACCGTCCCTCTACTCACCCTCCACCAGTCCCCACCATACACAAAAATTCTACTATGAATCTCATTCTTTTGTTTCAATTAGGCAGCTTACCTTCTGCAACCATATGGTTTCCTGGAGATTATTTTTACGAGACAAGCTCCAGATAACCTATTTTATGTTATGTGTCGGAACACTGAGGTAAAACTTAGTATTCTTGAAGTCATCCAGCATCGGGTTGTATCCGTCCTTAGTTCTTGTCTTGGTTGGCAATCCAAATTCTTCCATGAAGGATGAAGTATCAAGCTGCAAGAAAGAAGTTATAGCTCATAACAAGCTATCTCATGCAGTTCAGTTAAAAGTAATCCTGGATCCCGAACTAGTTCAGAATGGCTGTAGGTATCTCACTTGATCTATTGGAGTGCATGCGTGAATACTAACTACAGAATAGATTGATCAACACAGGATGATCATAAGGATGTATAATATATGACTGATAACAGGTCCCCAAGATAGAAGAAGTAATTACCATTTTCAGTGAAGAAGTAAAGCTTCTTCTAGACAACAAAACCTGTCATTGTAAAATTGAGAATGATGTGGTACAGAATGGACTTACTACAATTGTTCGTCTCTTTTTCCCTTGTTTGGATGATTTATCTCCGCGCAACTGAAGCCATCCAGAACAGTAATGATCCATGCGCTCCAAAAGCCAGAAGTCAGTAGGAAAAAAGATATCAGCATCACCCTACAATCTCATTAAGATTCCCAAATTAAACAAATGGGCAATGCAAAACAAACATCTTTTGTCATGCTTTTGTAATGTGAAAATTTAACAATCATTATGATCTTGGAAGAAAACTCAAAACTAGTTAATACAAAATGTCTCCAGATTGTATCAATGTGAGTCAGTTGGACCGACACTTGTTGAGAATATCGTACGTAATTAGAATACAACATACTAAAAACACAAAGAGATTAATAAAAGCTAGCTCTCAAAAAATTGCTTCCACAAAGTCTTTTCTACAAAAACTTACATTGATGAATTTACTCTAGAGACAAGAGTTTTGGCTTCTTATAGGTTTTAGCAAGGCGAGGCAGTGACTTAGGAAATCATCATATTGAATTGACTACACTAGTTGACAGAGTATAAAATCCCAGGTTATATAAATCATATATTTTTCAATGCAGCAGTGTTAACCCCACCCTCTATTTCATCATAGTACATAAAAGGAAAAACTAAACCAAAATGGATGTGTAGAAATAACAAACCTTTGCATCCAGATAACTAGCATAATCCAAGCTGTGGCCATTTCTCTGCAGTATAAAATTTGAAAACTATGAATCACTTTTGACATGGTTTTGTATATATTCAGGTGAAGCAAACAATATATCCATGTAGTTCATATTTGAGAGGACATCTAGATTTCTCCTTCATGATATATCATACATCAATGAGAGCTAGGATTGAGCAGCATTAGAGGGGAAAAGTTACTGTCCTGCTGCTAGTCATTCAAATCCTCAAGCATCAAAAACAAATCAATGAAGATTTTAGTGCCACAATTTAAACCAAAAGAAAAGGGAAAAGATTCACTGGCACAAGCAATATCCTTGCACTCTTAGCCACAAAATTTCTTCTTGTTGAAAAGGAATAAAGGTTGCAACGTTTAGAACGACATCTCTTTCCCTCTCTCTAGATTCAAAGAAATGCTACTTCTAGAACAAACCAAAAGCACTGCCATCAATATATCTCGAGGGAAATTTCAACATAACGGTTTTCTTGCAATAGTGACATAAAAGAACATACGCCTGTTGCTTAAAATTTCTTTTGAAATTGGAAAATGAAATCAAGTAAAAGATTCCATGTAAGTTGATCCCTTTCCAGCTTTGTTCAAGAATAAGATGATTACACATTTATAATTTGCTCCTCAAGGTTTGACTAGACACTGATTGGATACTAAGAAAAGCACTTGATGTCAACACCTCTCCTCATCAGTTGCATAAAATTATGTGCTAATGTTTCCTTCAGTTTTAATTTTTCTTCTCATGCTTGCCAATTAAGAAACGAGGAAATGGAAACTTGCATCATAAAACACTATAGAGAAAATTCAAAAAAGTTAACGTTTACAGTCACTGAGACAAATGTAGACAGTTTCTTTAACAGTAAAGATAATATGGGCAAGTGGAGATGGAAAAGACAAAATGCATGGTTTGCAAAAGATGTATGATCCATCAACAATAGATTTACTGCCACAATGTTTGCAGTCATTCCAAAACTTGGTTTTTGCTTTGGCAACCTAGCAGAGCAGACATGGTATAAGTTGCCTTTTGATTTGTTTTTTCTCCTCAAATCCTCCCACCTCACAGGAGATGGTGTTTCCTAGGCAATTATAAACAAGCTCTACTAGTGGTTCAATTCCCAACAAAAATAGAAAAGCATATACCTTCGTTGAAACCAAAGGTGCCCTTTCACCAGGTACACTCACATCAGGCAGGTAACTGAAATCTGAAGCAATTAAAGACATCTTTGGTAATGCCTCATGCAACACTTCTAGTAGTTTCTGCATTTTCAATGAGGTGTAAGTCAAAGAAATGAATCTGTTGACGAATAAGAACCATCGTAATTCGTACCAAGCAGCCAGTTGGTAACCAACATCTTCGAGGTTTCGGGAAGATCTTAGACCAAATCCTTTTCTTCATTGAAGTAGAATGCCTGTTTTCTGATTCTATTGTCTCAATACAACGCTTAATCAATGGATCTTCTAGTGGCCGATACAACTCAGTAAGTCTTTGGCTAAAATGTGTATAATTCCAGTAAACAAAAAGAAAAAGTAAGTTTTCCCTCTATTGCACCATTGCATCTTCAGAAAATACTTCTTGAAATTTCAAGATAAGGGATACTTAAGATGTGTAATAAGCCCTATCAACTAACTGCATATACAATATACAAGAAATAATAGATTACAACGTTTAGAAGTACACTCCTCCCTGAGGTAAACTGCTACAAGTGGAATTCTACTATAATAGATGCCAGATTATATAGGAGTTGGATTAAAACATTCCAAGGCCACCACAATTGTTGATGTGTAAAATTTCTCACAATATTTCTCAGCAAAACAATCACTTAAAGGAACCCATGCATTCTAACTTAACAGTATGAATTGACCAGTACAAAGCTCACAAGAAAAGAATTGGGGGAGATATACTGCACATTACTGCCTACCCTTCATGTTGCTTTTCAACCCACACTTCCTTCCATGGGGAAACTTGATTGTCTGAGTAAGCAAGGTCATGTGGAAGATTATCAAGTACCTGCAATAGTAAGTTTATAAGATTAAGGTGATAAATAAAGAATCATCATACAACCGTTTCACCTAAACTTTGAAGGAAAGTTGTGATAATCAACTTATTCTGTACCACTTAGTGTCATGTTGAAGAGATTGAGAGGGCTCTGCTCAATGGAAATGAAAACCTGTTTGATTTATTCAAATGACTGATCTATTGATGCATAATATCATTTTTTTAACATGCATTAATTAGGTAAAACTTGAAAAAATTTTTCCAAACAACAACATTATAGGAAAGAAACCAATGCAACACATCAATCATCTTCAAAAGCTCAAGAAGTCTATGGTGTTGGCCCCAGGAAACAATTTTTCAACCAAAAAAGGATCAACCAATATAGGACATACCTCTAACATGATTACCCAACATGGTTGTTGGTCCAAGTCTCCTATAATGAAACAAATTAGATTCAATTGTGAATTTTAGAGGTTGATTACTACTAAGAAAACATTCAGCTGAAAACTGGGTGAAGTATATTAAGCATGTTAAAGAAAACAATGAAAATAAGGCATTAAAACGTATCTATAACAGACTGATTTCACCATGGCCATGTTCACAGAAAAACAATGAACTCTCCTCCATGAAACCACAAGATATAGAAAATACAAATGCAACTGAAGTTTTTCTTTATTTTCTCAATATTTCGATGCAAGTTTATTGCATTTCTGTACAATCATAAGACAAATTCCATTAACAAAAAAAATGAAGTTGAGTAGAAAAATGGAAATTTTTGTAACCTTGAGAATATATAATGTTAAGCAAGTTTATTTTAAGCAACTAAGTTCCCTTTATACAAATGATTTACTGATTTCAATCCTGGGAAATACAGGGACAGCTTATGCTTTCCCAGAGAGAGATTTCCATAGACTAGGATGTTGTAGAGGGAGCCAAACCCATCCCATCTAGAACTCAAGATTTGTTATGTGGAGCAAGTTCTGACTTTTGACCATATTCTTGACACATCAATGAAATTTATTAAAATTTTCATGTATCTCCATTTTAGAAGGAAGAGGAGTGGTTCCTATTAAACTATGATCCACATTCATTCCTCCACAATTTAAAATCTTCAGTCTGATTTTCTGCTGACAACTTGCCTTTAATTACAGTTAACTAACAAAAAGAAGTTGAACAAGTCCAAGAAGAAAGCATACCCCATCCACTTCGAACAGCAGCATCACGACATTCCACTTTAAACTTTGACAAGTGACTGCCAACTTCTCCAACAGTTTCTCTTTGTATTTCAGCCAGTGATGGACTGATTTCCACTGAGCTGCAGAAAAGAATCATTTCAGAACAAGATCCGTAATACAAGAATTACAAAGACAATTGCACACCAAAACAAACATAGAAAGAGTTGCATGATTGATGAGCTACAACCACATACTCATCAAATTAATTCTCCATCAATCAATGTACAATTTACTGTCAGAAACATCCAGCATGTTTATTTTCATGTTCACGCTGTAAACTTGGTCATATTTTATTATCCACCATCGATCATCCAACAACACATTCAATTATTTGTTTCACTAAACATTCTGATGTTTCCAGTAAGAACTCAAGATAACTCCAAATAAGCTGGAATTTCCCATCCTGAGTTATTTCCTGGTAGTACTTAAAGAAAAGAACAATTAGCCAAGAATAAGCATTGTTCCAAAATTACAGCACTTTGTGAACTTATGGATATGAAAAAATAGTAGGCATAAAACCGTCAGGACATGCACAAAGATTCCATACATGATATAAATTCTAACAATTTCAGAAAATGAGGAGGAATTATGTGTACGCCCAATATTCAGCATAAATAGAAAACTTATTTCAAACATGAAAATGTAATTTCAAAGGCACATACATATAGGTCATACTGTTGTATACTCTTGCAGGTGCATTCAACATAATGTAATCCATTATGCCCTTCGCACAAGTTCCTGATCCACCACCAATTTCATATATCTGAGTCCACATTGTAGAACAACGGATTGTTATTATTTTCATTGCATTTACCAAGTGAATTGAAAAAACATATATAGATGAGGAAGTCAGTAGAAAAGTTCAACAAACTTAGCATTAAAGCTACATAATCCTTATAAATTCAGACAAGTTAAAATTTCAATTTGATGCAACCTCAACAAAAAGAACAGGAGATCAAGTAAGGTTGCTGAACCAGAGGCTAGAGTTAGTATAGCTGATGTATTTTCTAATATCCTGCTATTTTATTCCTTAACCAATCAGCTTTTCAATAACAGAAAAAAAGTTAGCGGTTGAGCATACAATAATTAAGCATCTATATGAAATAATTCTGAACAAAAGTCAATTTGACAAGTTAAGGCATATGGTGAATTATCACCAGAACAAGGTGTGAAGGCATGTCAATAATTACAGGAACATGACGTAACATCAAAGAGGCAAGTTGAATAAATAACGGATGTAGTAGAAAATGACATATAATATTTGTAATTGTGATCCGGTAAGTGGTTGATCAAGAGATAGATAGCCCTTACTTTTAGTGGAACGGAAAGATTAGCTGTACGCATTATGGCTTCAGCAATCCCATGGGCATACCAAGGCTACAAGGAAAAATGGTTTTGACATCAGGGACTATAAAGATATATTATGCACACTCATCTTACAATAAATAACTAAAAAAATTAAACTTCAAACATCTCTTTCCTTTATTCCTTTCCCCCACCCTTCCTTTTAGGTATTGTGAAGTGGGGGAAGTGAGTGAGGATTGCAAGTAATTCAATATTACCATTGTGCATAAATGCTTTAATATGTAGAAAGGTATCCAAAACTTTCATGTGAGCAACCAATTATGGCGACAAACACTGCTTCGTTCAGCTCACGCTATAAATAAACCCAATCAAGGAGGTACAGATTTTTTGTTCTTCCAGTGTGCCTAGCATAGGTCACAATTTAGCTGGAAGGTATATGCGTTATACTAACATGGCAGTTTTCTTTGGTAGCAACTCTGCTTGTATGGTACACCAAACACAGTATCATAGAATGTCAATTACAAGAAAATGAAAAACATTTTCTTTATCAATAATCAATTTTGATAAAAAAATGCTAGAAATGGGATAAGTAATAATGGTCATCTTTTCTTTTTCTTTATTTCACAGGCACCATGCGTAAGAAAGAGATCACCTTAAAAAGTTCCACTGGTGTAAACCACGATATGTCACTCTGTTTGTAGATTTTGTCCAAATGGTTCATGTAAGCCTTTCTGCCTAAGCAAAAAAACGCTCAGCAACAGATTTGACACCAAAGGACAGCAAAGAGCTAGAGAGTCTTTGAAAAGAAAAGGATCAAAGCGGATTACTTTTAAACAAAACCAAGTCTGTAAACTATTGGTGGTGTGAACTTTACACACATATTCGGGGTGGAGTATCATCATACGCTCAACTTGTTGATCTTTGAGATCAATTCAATAAATATAAAAATAAATAAATAAATCTCATAATACCGACAAGACAAAAGACAAATCATAAATCTATAGAATTACCTTCGAGTTTATTGAACTTGATGCTCCTGTCAAGGACTCCAACTGACCTCGATCTCTGAGAGAAATACCCATGATTGGGATCATATAACGCAGAATGAATAAAATCTCTAACCTGCACAATTCAAACGAAACAAAGAAAAAGAACCCATCAAGAATTGAACTACTCAAACCAATAGAAAGAGAACGAAAATGACAAAACTCACAAGAACTGGGGTATCCCCAACAATGTGAGTTGAGAAGAAGGCTTGAAAAGAAGTAACTACAGGCTGGCATGAAACAACTGCGCAGGAACCAGAGTTAGATATTGAGAAAACTGATAATGCTTCTCACAAACACAGAGATGGAGGGGGTACCTCGGCGTCTACGAAAGAGAGAGGATAGGTTCCTGGAACAGAGGAATTGAAAGGCAAGCATGGGTAACTATGAGATTAACACGAGGTTGTGAAAGGCACAGAATCAGTGTGGCTCTTAGGACTATTTGAAGTTTAGGAGGTTTTATGAACTCTTAAACCCTTCTGAGATTTTGCGGGTTAATCTTTTTTTGTCATTTTGTTATTAGTGTTTGTTTAAATGCTAATGTAATATATTTAAATGTGACATAGAATTGGAAATTACTGTAAATACGTAATTTGATTCATTCCATTAACAGCCTGTTTGGTTCAAGGAATGGAATAGATGGGGAATAGAATAGCTATTCTTAGGAATAGAAAAGATGAGGAATA
>JANIPN010000001.1:27391750-27403741 GCA_027478595.1 Erythroxylum anguifugum
TGAACCGTAAAAAGAGAAACAATTGATAATAAAATAGGAAGAGAGAGAGAAAATAACAAAGGCAGGGACACAGCACATCGCACACTCCTTGTCCTTGAACCACATCGCTGTCTTAAGTTCTGCACGTCCAAGTACACTCATTCTCTCTCCCCAAGACCAAGAGTCTCTTATACTGTTATACAACAGTAACGACACACTGCCTCGTCTATACACTATACTCATCTAGCCTTTATTCGGGGGCTCTGTGCCCCGACCCGGATACTTAAAATCGGATCTTGCTCCATTTCTTCCACTTTCTGTTACTTTCTCCGGTGACAGAAATGTACCCGGCGTTACACTCTCTGCCGCTTGATGGGAGTATAGGGCATGACGAGTTTCAAGTTTCGTTGGATGGGACCAACTTGCCCGGAGACGCGTGTTTGGTTCTGACGACCGATCCGAAGCCCCGACTCCGGTGGACGGTGGAGCTCCATGAGAGATTCGTCGACGCCGTGACTCAGCTCGGTGGACCTGACAGTGCGTATTATTATATTCCTCCTCCTTTATGTTATGCCTGTCTGGTTTCGTTATTTGTACATAATGTGCATATAAACATTTATGTAAGCTTACATGAGTTACTGGGCTATGGCGTGTAGTTTTTGCTCTTGTTCTTTTTCTGTCTCTGGAATGCTGGTTTTGATGGGCCTGGGTGTGTTTGTGCAGAATGTCCGTTTTGATTGTGTCTATTTGGCGACAGATTTTTTCTTTTTGGGTTCGCCATTTCTTTGTTGTTTTTGAGTCTGAGGTTTTATGTTGACTGGTTCGTATAGTTCAGAAAAGATCCCATTTTTCTCTCTTTTGTTTTTGGTTTCACTTGTTTGCTGTGATGTTCGTATTTTTTGAGCTTAGTGGTGGATAGATGACTTTGGATGGTGGATTTTGACTGGCAAAGAAGAGTTATTCTGATCCCTATCTTTCTTTTTGGCTTCTTTTTGACGTGTTCATCTTTCTGTATTGACTGAATTGCAAATTATCTTCAATTATCATTTGGCCGTTGCTGTTACGAGAGCCGTAATGGGTCGTGTTGCTGAACTGTAGGCCAACACGTCACTTCTCTGTCTCTCTCTCTCTCTCTTGGATACCCTACTATTATGCTTCTTTGAACACAATTCAGGAGCGAGGAGATATCTTTTAGATTTATAAATTTGTTTTCTATAGGTGGAAAATACGTGGTAATATTTTCCTAAGTGCTGTGGAATTCCTGAATAAATGAATAGAAAAAAGCTGATTTAAGGCATGAAAAGATAATTGTGTCCAATTTTTCTCCCCCATCCCAAAGCTAATTTAACTGTCCGCCAGTGCCATAGCATCTTCTCCACTGCTTGCACGTGAAAAAGATTCAACTTAAGAGCACCAATAGTTATGTTCAGATAGGACTTCCATTTAATTCAACAAGCTCAAATCTTGTACAGTCTGCTTTAAGCAAAGTTGCACTTCAGGTTTGGGTTTCAATACAAAAGGAAACCCTTTCAGTGTTACAGTTAAGAATAGCTATTACTTTTATGTCAATGGCTTTGGGATATAAGGAATTCTTCAAGTTTACTTGCATTTTTGTTAATCAGTTTTCTATTGGTATTGTTTTACAGAAGCAACTCCAAAGACTATTATGAGAACCATGGGAGTAAAAGGCCTAACCCTTTATCACTTGAAGTCTCACCTACAGGTTTGTTTGTACCAATGTTTCTCACAATTAAATTTGGCCTTCAGATAATTTTCACTGCTATCCTTAGTTCTTCCTCTATTTTATATATGTACATGCAGAAGTACAGGATGGGAAAGCAATCATGCAAGGAGTCAACTGATAACTCTAAGGATGGTAATAAACTTGACCAGCTTAGTTATGATTTTGGGAATTTCCTATACGCATAAGTAGAAAAACACACTGATAGAAGTTTTTTTAATTGCCAATTTATTTTAGAAGTGGATTTTTTGCGCCTCTTGGCTGTACAATTTCAAGTTTGATTTTTTTATGTTGCATGTACCTTTGTTGCATTACAGTTTACGAAGCCCTATATATACGCAAATGCAATCTGTTTATCAATTGTGAATTCTTTTGCCAGTTTTTCTTGGGTTTTGTGATTTGAGGCATAAACTGATTAAAAGATAGAGAATGAAGAGTGGGTGGACTGGTGGGTTGTTATCATATGTCATACTAGATGAATGGAATGGCTGTTTGTGGTGATGAATTACAGTGCTTGCAATTGTTGTTGATTACACAAACTTAATGTGGCTTTGCTTGCAGCATCTGTTGCAGAGAGTCAGGATGCTGTCTCCTCTACTTCAACATCATCAAGGATGATGGGACAGGAACTGAACGAGTATGCCATCTCTTTCTCTTTTGCCCTGAAATTGCCCCCTCTAGCGATCTTCCAATGTCCTCACTTAGTTTCTGTTTTTCATCTTTCAAACAGTGGCTACCAGGTTACTGAGGCATTAAGAGTGCAGATGGAAGTCCAACGAAGATTGCATGAGCAGCTGGAGGTTGGTATCATTCTTGTGTCAAGTGATTGCGACTCTTTCCCTTTCAGTTTGGCACAAATATTTGAGCACTTGCATAATGCACAATAGGTTATCTTCTAGCGTCAATCAAGGATATTGGATGAGATAAAGTCAAAATGCTTGGCAGCATGATGATGACGAATCATCTCTTGAGTATAATATGAATGGTCTTTACAAACTCTCGTACATAATTTTACTGTAAGCAGGTGCAACGTCGTCTGCAACTCCGGATTGAAGCACAGGGCAAATACCTACAGTCAATACTAGAAAAGGCTTGTAAAGCTCTGAATGATCAGGCTATTGCCTCTGCTGGGCTTGAAGCTGCCAGGGAAGAGCTTTCAGATTTGGCAATCAAGGTGTCTAATGAATACCAAGAAATTGTTCCACTTGATAACTTGAAAATGCCTTCATTGTCTGAACTTGCGACTGCAATAGAGAGCAACTGTGCTTCACGTATGCCAGCTCGGATTGGTGACTGTTCTGTTGAAAGCTGCTTGACCTCAACCGGGAGCCCTATTTCTCCAATTGGTGCAGCTTCGCAGGTTGCTTCCATGAAGAAAAGAACAAGACCCATCTTTGGTAATGGAGAACTATTGCCTTTGGAGGGCAACAACATGCGGCAAGAAGTAGGGTGGATGATGAGCAATATTGGGTAGGACATCTCGGTTCTAGAAGAAGGAACATTGCATTTCTTTGTGGGGTTAATTTCCATGTCTAGTTGGATCTATAGATCGTGTTTTTGATTAACCTTATGTATATTTTCATTTTTAGGGGATACTTCTCGTCTTACAACTTAAAAAGAAATGTAACATAATGTGGTGTGCTTTTTGCAGTCGATGTAAATGTAGAAATCTGATGAAATGGATGGAATTCGGGGGTGGTGCAATACGAGTGAGTGAAAGAGATGTGAGAGAGAATGGACATTTTAGAGTTGGAGTCGTAGATTGATTTTGTTTGCCGGACCAGACCTACTACATCTTTGAAAAGCAATCACTTTTTAACATTTTGCGTAAGCTGCATGGTCTGAGTAGGGTTTCTTTTCTTTAAAAAGGCTTGTGAGACCAAGGGCTAATAGATTTGGAACGGGAGTGTGTGTGGGTTGTTTATTTCAAGATCTGGCTCGATTTAGCTAGCTGATTTTTTTTTTTGTTTCAACCAGTAAGTTGGGATCATTTTTTTTTATGGAACAAAAACTAAGTATTACAAAATGAGACGGGGGAGGCAAATCTCAAGGATATCTTCTCGGAGGATAGAGAGGCATGCTGTAGGAGCATGAAGAAGGGTGGTAACACCAATGTCAAAGGTCCCAGCGAAATTGGCGAGCCAATCTGCACATCGATTTCCTTCACGATAGGTATGCTGTGGAAAGACAACCCAATTGCGATGGAGTAGTTCGTTAATGCCCATGATGAGGGGGTTATGAGATCTGGAGTGGTTGGCAGAGTCCGACAAAAGCTGCATCACGAGAGTCAAACTCTAACAGGAGCTTGCGGTGGCCGAGGTCCCAAGCCAGGGTCAACCCGAAAAGGACTTCCCAAAGCTCCGCAGACACCGAGGAGCACCAGTCGATGTTCTGAACAAAGCTGCCCAGCCACGTGCTCGAGCTATCTCGGATAAGGCCACCCGCCGTGGCGGTGCGGACGGATCATTTACTGGCCCCGTCGGTATTCAATTTCACCCATTCGGGTGGCGGCTTATGCCATCCAATGAGATGTTCCTGGCGGGGAGGCCGACCTGGAGATGCGCGGTTGTGCCACATCGCCGCTTGTCGGATCCTAGTCACGTAGTCCATAATGAGGTGAGCAGCGGAGGATGGCCACACAAATTGAGGCTCAAACAAAGAGCGGTTGCGCCAAGACTAAAGGAACCAGCAGGCTGTTCCAAAAAGGGTAGGCCAGTCGACGGTAGTGCGGCACTAGGGCTGTTGCAGGTTGTGATGAAGCCACTTCGGGCCCTGGAGATCAAAAAAATCACTGTTAGGTAAAGGGAAGAGAAGCCAAACACTTCGTGGGCGGGGGCAGTCGCGCAACACATGAAGAGAGGACTCATCCGTGTGGCAATGATGGCACGCTAAGGTCGAAGTAAGGCCACGACAGATACATTGCTGGTTTGTCAAAAGGCGATCCTGGCCAAAAAGCCAAAGGAAAGAGCGGATGTGTTGCGGTCCTGGCCAATGCCAAATTAGCTTCCAGAGACTGCTCCCATCTGTAGGAGGAGGGGTCTTAAGCATGGCGTAGGCTGAGGCGGTAGTAAACTGTCCTGAATCCGACTGACCCTAGATCCGCCTATTGAGTCCAAAGTGTGCCTGGGGCAGAACAATACCAATTGGTGGGGATCATTAGCATAATTAAAACTAAACTGTTTGAACTGCATACAGAACAAAGTAACCTTTTTCGAAAGTTTGTTCCTTCACTTGAATCAAAACCATGACGATCAATTCACTCTCTTAAAAGAAGTAAAACTTCACGAGAACTTTTTTTGTCTTTTTTTAAAGAAAGGAACAACATTCTTTAGTCTTCTTTACTGTACTCGTTGTCAAAGGTCCTCTCATGGCTTTCGATGAATCTCTAGCTTCTTTCGGCGCTTGACTTAAAACTTTTACAAACTATCAAAGCCCCTCTTCATGGCTCTCCTATGTAGAAATTAGTGAAACTTGGGTTAATGCTTGATTCTCATAAATGCGAATGACGATTAAAAAGTGGATATTCATTAGAACTTTGCTGAAAATCAACTGAACAAATAATAGACTTAAATTTCTTCAACCATACACGAGGTAGTTGTTTGAGCTTATAAAGAGAATTGTAGAGTTTGTAAACAAAATTAGGATAACCATGAGAATAACTAATAATAGTCACTAAAAACACCATTGAATAGATTTAGTATTATCCGTTAATAATTGCTAAAGAGGCAGTTGTAATATATAAAATAACCTTTGAAAACTTGAGATAAGGTTAGTTTTTGGTTTTCAATCGTTCTCAGAATTTTGCATAGGAGTGGAAACGAGATTAAATGTAGGGATGATAATCTTGGCCCGGCCCAATTTGACTTTAACCTGGGTTGATAGGGCTACAAGCTAAGATTGCTTGGGGCTATCACGACCTATCTCGGCTCTTGGTCCGACAGAAAGGTGCAAAACAACGTTGTTTTGTCAAATTTTTTTAAAAAAAAGTGAAGTCGGATTAAATCGGGTCATCGGCCCGTCGGACCCTAGGCTAGGTTAGGCGTCACTTGAGTCTGACCCGACCCATTGTCATTCCTATTTGCATGCAAATCCTTTCACCGGTAAATTTAATATAATATCTAAATAATTGGTATTATATGCAATGTTTTGGATACCGTTTTATACTAGTCAGTAATGGCCAAAAAATGGAACGATATTACCTTCTTACAGGCCGGTATTTAAAATATCGGTCAGTACCGTAAATGTTGACAAATGCAGGAACTAAATTGCAAAAAACAAAAAAAACCCCTCCCCCCAACCCGACAGTTGCACTCGTTCAAGGTCTTACTCTCACTCTCATTTTTTCTCTCCTTCTTACTCATCGTCGTTCTTTTAGCTCGCCACTCTCACTGTCGCACCACCATCGCCGCTAACCCAAATCTAAAGCTAGATTTTCAGATCTTGCTTTTCACCCAACTTAACCCAAAAACTCGACTCGACCGATCGAACCAAGTTGACATCGCGATTTTTTTGGTTATGTTTTCAATTGATTTGATTTCTACTCCTAAATTGTATTTGTAATTGTGCATGGTTAAAACTTGGAATTGAATTGTGAATTGCATTTATGATTCGTGAATGGTTGGATTAGAATTGAATGAAATCCACGGCAAAAAATAAAGTGCTTCATTTTATCTGGTTTGGTGGTTTGGTTTTATGAAATGTACTACAAAAAATTAACATTTTTACAAAATTGTTATTCTTAAAATTATTATTGATATTTTGATACTTTTCTAACCCATGCTTACGAAGGTAACTGGTATAGGTGGGGCCAAAGTTGGAAAACCTACGGTTGTGATCTTGAAAATTAATAAATCATCAAGAAGAAACAAAAATAAGTTCTATCTAAGCTTGGCCTTGTCAATTGGAAATTCTAATGGAAACATCAACTAATTAAAGTCATAATAATCACAATTAGTGACAACGACTTAAGGTTATTAGTTAACTACTTTTGATTTACTGCCAGTTGACTCCTAGAGCTTTGAGGTAGTTGTTACAATCTATGTGCATGAACATATGGTATGTATTTACAGAAGAATGGTTGATAGATTTTTACCTAAATTAAATTTATAGATTAAATATTATTAAGGGATAAAAAGGAAAGACGATTCTCTCTATTTGCTTAATTTTGACAAAATCTTGTATTTAATAAGCCTAATGCATAGTATTATATAGGTTAATTCATATACCATTTTATATTACCATTGGAATAAAAAGAAAAGGTAGACCATTTGAAGTTTTCTTATTACAACAGATCTGTTCTCGTCCCAGTTTTAACTTTTAGTAATTCGTATTAAAGTAGATATTGTTTTAACTCTCACTTTTAATATTAATAATGTTACAATGCTACTTATATAAGTAATAGAAAATATTTAAAAACTAAGATATAGGAAAATTTGTTTCCCTTTATACGGGACTTTAAAAGTTTTGTATAGCCAACTTTTTCATGCTTTGTTGGTCAATATATTGAATACTTGAATTGTTAGTTTTTGAATTATTGGTGAATTATGTTGGATGAAATTGAATTGTGTATGACGTAATGATACAAAATGAGTTATATTATAGAAGATGAACATGTGTATTGTGTAATTGTATATGTTGAATACTTGAATTGTTGGTTTTTAACTTACTGATGAATTGTGTTGGATAAATTTAAATTGTGTTGGATGAAATTGAATTGTGTATGATGTAATTATACAAAATAAGTTATATTATATAAGATCGACATGCGTATTGTGTAATGAAATTATGTGTTTTTATTTTGATATATGTCTTCATTTATTTTTATAGATAAATGGAAGCAAGCTCAAGTACTCCTGATCAAACTGCTTTAGGAAGATACAATGGTCTAGCTTGGGCTCACGCTGCATTTATGATGACATTTATGAAGGAAATTCGAATAAGGGAACTAATTAAAACTTTGAATCCTATAGGTTTCCTAATTGAAATAGTCAGGAATATTTCATATCGAGCTTCGCAAACTTTATCACGTGAAGTCATTAACTCTATTTCCTGTAGGATTTGTTACTTATAGACAATTTGTATGTTGAACAAACAACTTGCATTATATAAAATATATTATAATGAAGCATATGTAGTTTGTTTACTTACGAATATACATGCTTGATATGTTATAACATATGTGATATGTATTATACGTAAGAAATTTATGTAAAGTATGACAATTGATACTCAATCGTAGTTTGAATGATGATGGATCACATATATGGTCTTTCGTTTTCATAAACTTTTAAAATTCAATTAGTCATTCTTTACTTGATTTGTATGACATTGACGAAATATAATTTTTGGTTTTTGTTTGTAGAAACTTAGTGCTTCAACAATGACTACTGCTTTGAAGAACATTGTTGCTGAACTCAATAAGGATGAGAAACTAAACGACGACAATTATAAAATTTGGAGCATGAAAATCCAATATATGTTGAAGGAGTAAGAGGCTTGTGAGACATTAGGTATAACTATGGATGTTCCTGAGGAGGAAATTCGGTCCCAACATAAAGGGGACCATAATGTATATGAGCTATAAAAAAAGAAGAACTCATTGACTCGTATTAAAATGTCGAGCAGTATGGACAATGACATCATACTTAAGTTCTAAAAATATGAAATTATTAAGGAAACATGGTCTACGTTAGTTGCATGATTTGGGGCCAAGATGTGGTCATTCACTATCAAGTTTGATACATATAAGAATGCAAAAACATTTATGATAAATGTCAAACATGATAAGTGAGCTAAGGGAAGTTGTTCATGAATTGTCCAATAATCAAAAAGTGCATGCTATAATTCACTCTTTGCCTTAGAGTTGAGAGCACATAAAGATGCATCTAACTTATAAGGAGAGCATTAAGACCATGTAAGATGCTACAAGGCATCTCATATTAGAAAACAACATTTAAAAGCTTCAAAGATGTCTTCTGAGGTATATGCAGTTGGCTCTAGCTCACATGAAGCTGTGAACAAGAAGTGCAAGCATTATACTGGGTATAAGAGGATAAAAAATAAGAGTCACCACCACTCTACTTAGGACTTCAAGGCTAATAGGAATCAACATGGAAAGGATAAGCTTCCCTTCAAGAAGAGGAACATGAAATGTGTCAAGTTTTATAATTGTGGCAATAAGGGTCATTTTGCTTATGATTGCAATGAGCCTAAAAAAGTATAACATTATAGTACAAACATTTGTTTAATGAATGTTTCTTATTTTGTTTTACTGACTGAATCACATTCTTTGTAAATTGTAGACTCAAGAACAACCAACCATGTAATGAAGGATAGAGATGACTTCGTGGAGTTCCAAAATATCTCATATGGAACGAAATGGCTTTATATAGGTGATAATTCTAAAATGGCTATATAAGGGATTGGCATAAGTAAATTGGACATGCGTGTTGGTCAACCCCTCATCCTACATAAAGGCCCTATTTGACAATCAGCTGATTGCATTAATTATTAGCTGATTCTATCAGCGGTTAACTAATAGCTGATTCTATCAGCTGATTTGACTAGCTGATTGCATTAGCTATTTGTCATTTGATGTTTGGTAAAATTAGCTGTTCAGTATTAACTGTTAATGTATAAAATGACTATTGAGGACATGACTTTTAAAAAATTGTAAGGGTATGAATATTAAATATCTTAGTTGTTAATGTTCAATATCCTTATAAGAATTTAGATTTTAGGTATTAAATTCTACAAAAATTAAGCCTATAACTTTAATAAAAACATATAATAATAATAATAATAATAATAATAATAATAATAATAATAATAATAATAATAATAACAACAACAACAACAATAACAACAACAACAACAACAACAACAATAGTAATAATAATCATGATGATTATGATGCACTCAAACATAAAATAACAATACAGATGAAATTTAACAACAAAATTCAAATAAAGCAGAAGAAATGAACATCATCATTTAAAGAGAAAGTTTATAACAATTCAAGAACGACGTCTAATTGTCATTAAATTAGAAGCAATATTATTACGAATAGTTGTCATCTCCCGAGTTCTTTGTTCTTCAATGTCTTCTTGCGTAGAGTTAACTTCAACATCTTGAAATACATCTGGAGGTATAAATTCAGGATCTTGATCGATGATGGTAAAAGCCAGGTCACCAATTGTACTTCTTCTAATATAGTTATGCAACGCAAAAGCTGCACAAATTATTTTATTTTGATCCATTAATGAATACCTAGGCATTTTCTCCAATATCTTCCATCGAGCCTTAAGAACACTAAAAGCCCTCTCAATACAACTTCTCAATAATGAATGAACTCGGTTAAAAACTTCTCGAGATCCTCTTGGATTTGCACCACGAAACTCCGATTAAAGATATCTTGTCTTTGGGTAAGGTGTCAAATATCCTTCTCTTTCTAGATAGCCTTTATCAACTAAGTAATATTTACCTGAATTTTCATAGAAGCAATACAATTAGTATAAATGATATCATAAAAAGTCTAAATCATTAATAGCAAATCCTACAAATCTTAAAATTACCTATCGGTGGTTTTGAAAATTTAAGTCTCGGATTACCGATTGTATCAAAGAAAATACAAGAATCGTGCGCTGATCCCTCCCAACACACTAAAACATATGTAAATAGTAAGTTAAAGTCATATGCTACCAATACATTTGTTGTTGTTATTCCTTTCCGTCCTCTAAATCTCATTTGATCCTCTTTTGCAACAACTACCGCTATATGTGTACCATCAATAGCTCCAGTGCAATCCTAATTTAAAAATAATCATAAGATGATAAAACAACATTTTTTAATGGAAAATATAATGAAGGGGGAGGAAGAACATATCCAATTACCTTAAAATGTGGCATATATCTAACATCATTGGCAATTTGTGGTGGAGTGTCCTTGAATTCGGGATCTTTTGGTACGAGTATATCCCTTGAAAATCCATCCATAGCAGTCAAAACTTCTTTAAAAACCCTACTCACAGTTTCACCATAATGTTGAAAGCGCTCTTGGGTATCTCTATTAGAGGAACCTTTATTGAGAACATAAATGAATAAACCGACTTTCTCCAAAATAGACATCCCATCTGAAGGTCTTAAACCATAATTGTTTTCCAAACTATACATAATTGACAAAATGTATTTTGATTCATCCTAAATGTATTAAAACATCTTTTTTCATGACCATTCAATAATTCGTTCATCCATAATTCTCCTGTTTGATAGGAAGTCATGCATGGTTCCTTATATATGTGGTCACAAAAATACACACTCATGTAACCCACTACACAAGTCATCAAATCCCAAAATTTTGTCTCATTGTCCAACAATTGCTTCATTTGCAGAAGTTGCATAATTTGCATAACATTATCATCCATACCTACAGATCAATATGTAAAATTATATTGTAAATAAACAACACACTTATATGTCAACATATAAAGAAATAAATAATATAACAGGTAAACATAGGCACACAAATAATAAAAACAATAAACTAAACATAGTAATAAATTGATAGAAGCTATGTTTAATGTTTTTTATGTTTGTCATCTCATACCTAAACTTTATGTATTCATCCCTCTTTGTATCATCTGGTAAACCCAAAAAAATGGATCTTTTTGTGGATCTTCAATCAACATGCAAGAAAAATAAAATTCAGGAGTACCAGTCTCTAAATTAGGCAAAGTACATATTTTTCCCAAAGCATTTGTAACATCATGGTGTGACGTAACAGTACCAGTACTTTGTGATGCACCAATATTCATTATATCCAACATTTTCGTCATGGATCTATTCATCTCCATTGTTGCACTCTGCCTCCCTTCAATCAATTGCATCACACCATCAAGCCTCTCATATATTGCTGCATATCTTCCTGCCTTTTTAGCGGAATCAGTTCTTGCACTTTTATTACTTTGTGAACTATCACCCTCTAAAACCCTTTTGCATCTTCTTCTCTTAGTCCCTTCATCATGTGTGGCTTGAGGGGTCGGGGGTAGATTCTCTCCACACTTCTGCCCAATTGTTTAGACCACTAGTCTTATCTATATTTTCATGATGATGATAGGCTGACAATTGATGATGAGCATTATGACTAGCAACTGAAGAAGGAATATATACTTCCTCAACTTCTCGTTGTCCTTATGGATGTAAGTGATAAGTCGACTTGTACATGGGATAAGTCGACTTACACATGATCAGTACCGATAAGTCGACTTGTAAATG
>JANIPN010000001.1:27425821-27436185 GCA_027478595.1 Erythroxylum anguifugum
AGGGTTTGTTGAGGTAACCCTATAAGGTTTCCGCTTGCGTTTTCGTCCTTCGTTTCGGATCGTTGGGTCTCGGAAACGCGGTTCAACCCCCGAGGTCGGGCTTCGGGAACGGGGCCCAGCACTTATCGTGGCATCATATAGAACATAATCATTTCAGAAAAACTAAGTTCTCTCATTTCGTTCATGAACATAAGCATACATTGTCGTTACATTCCTTACATTTGATTCATAAACATAAATATCCATTGTGTTATTACACTTATAACTCTTGTTTATACAATGCATGACATGTTAAAAATTTGCAACTCTATACGATGTGTACAACATAAAACTAAGTACTGGACCAAAATATTCTATCTAGACGCTTCAGTATCAACTGACCAGACCTTTAAGCTATTCTTGGTTCTAAAATGGACAATGTTAGGTTGCTACTATATTGTCTTAAAAAGTAGGTTGTCCTAGTACTTGAGAATCAACGATGCAATTTTGATGAGTTTGCGAACTTAGTGAGTGAGCCATTATCGACGTGTTCACTCAAGTCAGTACATAATATCGCAAACACATATAATCCAAGTTCTCAAACACATCACATTATTTAAAATCAAATCCTAATTATCACACCATTTAATTGTTTACCAAATCATAATATATGTATCTCACATTTTAACAAACACATTGGGAACACAGACATCTTATATTACTATTTCAACACAATTCAGTAAATTTCTCACAACAGTTCACATAACACATACATGATATATATACATGCAAATGCACACGTGACTCCATTTTCTTTTTAATTTTGTTATGACCGAGGGCCTATTTAACTGTCCCGTATCTGTTGCAGATACTGAGCTCATTTCAGATGTTGTCCCGTACCTAATGTGGATACCGGGCTCATTACTCATTGAGCCTATGGTTCTGTGCGCACATTTATGAGCTTTAAGCTCTTTTTTCACTTTGGTCGCACCGGTTACGATTCCTTTATCTGATTATGCATATCAATGTCATGACATGCATCTTTTCACATAATATGCTAGCAATCACTGTCATCTAGTGTACACATTTATTTATCACATTCGTCGGACCCAAGTCCGGCATTCAACATTCAGTTGAGCATTTATTTCCCACATTCACATACACGTAGTTAACACTGCCAATACAGTCCCAAATATTGAACTCCTCAGACAATCAATTATCTGGAATCATCAATATCATAATCACATCCAAATCATTTCAATATATATAGATATAAGGATTAAACAAAAACAATTTAAACAGAAGCACGTATCGAATTGAGATCACACATCTAGGTTACTCACAATTTACTCCAGATTAGTTATTGCCTTGACAATCTGGTAATGTCTGGATGTTGTCAGTCAATTTGTGCTTCTATATCATACAATACACATATATTTACACATTACTAGCTTATTTAATCAAATAAGTGATCAATCTTACACATGTAAATGTGTTATGTTCAATGCATGCTCAACTGACTATCCCGGATATGTAACCTTATACACAAATCTTACTTACTCATTCATCTTAGCTTGTGTTCATAAGAACATCCTTATACTATTGACATCTCATACTTTCCAAATTCATATGCATTGATATCAAACAACTCATTTCTTGAATTATAACATCATTTAAGAACCTAAACTCGTCAAACACTTAATCAATTGATTCAACATCAAACTAAGCTCATTTTAAGCCCTAATCAAGTCTAAAAATATTAATGGATACTGTTTTAACCTTATATGACTCAACCAGAACACAGAACATAGAACACAAACTCTCCTTTCTGCCAAGCACTTCTATGATCGTGGGAAGGAACCGTACAATTTCCACGATCGTGGGACATATGATCTGAGACCCACTTTCCCTTTTCTTCAAATTTTCTTCCAAACTCTAACTCCTTCAGGATAATTCTTCAACTATACCTCACTTATACATCAAAGATACTTCAATTTCTCATCATTTCATCTCAAACTCCAAGCCAAAATCATTCAATTGACAATTCATAAACAATTTATCTCTTAAACATCATTAATCAAACAAATGCTTTCATTTACTATCTTACATGTTACACCCTAGTTCTTTTCCATTCCAAGAACATTACATTAGCATTTTTCTTTGGCATAAATTCATCTTCATCATACCTCAAATCTCGACCTAATTCACTCTCAAAACAATCTATAACCTAGGGTTTCCATACATCAAAACAAAACCAATTCATTCATCACATTTCAAGCACATCTCATCATCAACGTTACATGCAATTCATCTCAATTCATCCGCAACCAATCTTTATGGATGTTATGCTCACATATAACTCAATAAGGTAATTAAATTCTTACTTGTTTGTCTCAAGATTTTCTCAATCAACAAGCTAAGTAAGTCTCCTAAGCATCAAACATACATTAAGAACAAGATGGGATTAAAGGGTTTCAATTTACAAGATGAGGCTTATGAAATTTTAGCAAAACTTTAAAGGTTTTAGGGATTGTGTGAAATTTTCGTAGGTGGGAGGAAAGAAGGAGAAACAATAGTCTAAAACATGAAAGATGGTGATCTTACAAAAGTAAGAAATGTGGGTAAGGTGTGTGGTGAAAAAGATAGACATGTGTCATGCCAAGTGCTATGTGTTTTTCTCCTATACTCCCAATTGTCACTCCCTTATTAGTCCATTTGTCATTTAATCTCTAGACCATATGTCACTTAACTATACCTCCACTTGTGACTCTTTTATTCAAGTCAATACATGTCACCGTCTCATAGGCTCATTCATCTAAATTCCCATGTATCATTTTGTCTTACCCTTTTAACACTTTTCTTACACTAAATGCACATATCACTTTATCAATCACTCAATTAGAACAATAAATTCCCAATTCACTAATTATAAGTCATCAAACAAAATTAAAGACATAATCAACACACAAGCACGTCATAATCATTTAAGATTTTTCATACCTTGGGATATATTAGTGAGTGCAAGTACTCTTTTTACAATGTCTCTAAATCATGATTCACGTGTATATGCAAATGAAATGTACTTCATGAATTCTCGTATGATGACTCAATCTAATAGTTAAATTCCTATGTATAAGAATGGGTTAAAGAGGATTTTGAGGTACTTAAAATGTACTATAGGCTATGCATTATGCTATCAAGGCAATGATCTATATGCACAAGGGTATACAAATGCAGATTGGGGAGGAGATTTAGAGAAAAGAAAATCTACCTCTAGATTTGTTTTTTCACTCAATAATTGAGCAATATGATGGAAAAATAAACAACAATATTGCATTGCATTATCTATAATGGAAGTTGAATTTATAGCATTTTCAACAATAGTACAAGAAGATGTATGACTTCAACGATCCCAAAGCTTATTGTAAAACCAAGCATATAGATACCAAGTATAATTACATGAACGATATAGTAACATGATAATAAGTAAACATGAAGTATATATCTACACGATATATGGTGGCAAAGCCAATGACAAAGACAATTTCTTGGGATGTGTATATTCAAAATGTGAAGTCACTAGACCTATGTAGATGTTGAAATATAATAAGAAACATTTCTCTTTATATGTTCATTTGTTGTAATGTCATATTTAAATAAGAATGTTTGAATATATATATATATATATATATATTCCTAGATAATATATATATTTATGGATATAAATCAGGAACATGTAAGACATATCAGAGATTGGCTTTCTCACAAAGGCAATTGCCTGTGTGATTTGTGATCATTAGAGATTAGGTAGATTTAAAGTTTATTATATAGGTGATAATTGAGTGTGAAAAAAATAAAATCATAAATGTCGTGGTAAATTACAAGGAAGTTAGTACAAAGTTATTAGATTATCAATATATCTATCTTAAATTTTCATATGCAAGTTCTGAAAATTTTATTTTGGAGTAGATAAGCAAATTCAAGTTAAACATTCAATATATTTATATGTTGTTTTTAAACGAGTTAAAATGTTAAGGTGTAAATAGAATTTTGTTGGAAACATTTGGGTCTAATTTGACCCTTTTGCCTATTTTTTAAAAATACATTAAAGTTCTGTCTCTACCTAATAACTTGTATGCTCACAAAATATCATCACATACGAAAACTAAGATATAAAGTTTGGAAAAGAGACGGACAAGGTAAGGAGTTTACATTTGAGAAACATATATTAATATATTTTATTCTCACATTTCAACTTTAATTATATTTTTTTACGTTTGGTATCATAACCTCCTAACATTAAATAAATTTAAGGACCACTGTACTTGTGTTATAATTGAAATTTAGAAAACGTTGTATGCGTGTTTTTTAAAATATTTTTAAATCTGCAATCCCTGATATTAAGAAAACTTTGTCAAAAGATAAAGTTTTGAACAACAAAAAAAAAACACAATGATCTTTAAGAAAAGCTGATCATATTTACTTCAAGGCCCTTGTATCTTAAATTATAAATAGTTTTAAAAGAAAAATAATAAAATACTAAAAAAGGAGAATAAGTTAGGGGACTTATTCTAAAATGAATAAGAAAAAGCTAATGTTACGGCGCTCATATCTCTCCCACAATTCTCACCCTTTCATTTTTTCTTGGATCTTATCTTCTCCTTTATGGAATTACATAAATACAACTTATCAAGTGCATTAAGGATAGATAGAGATGTGGCGTTTCAAGCGGACAACACATCACTCATTCAATTCTGATTATGGTTCCAACCCCCAATAACTTCCCATTTACTGCGTTGAAACGTCACGTTTTTCATCTACTTGTTACAATAATTATCCTTTAAGATTATTTTTTTATTTACAAAAATACCAAATCCAACCCTCTTGGACTTGAAATTTGGGGTGGTAGTTCGTGAGGATAGAATTGTCTACTACCCCCCTTGAAACCAAAATCAATACACAAAAAAAGAAGAAGCTTGGATTGGATTGGATTGGATGTGCGTTTGTTGTGTTTTAATCCCTTTTTTTTTAATTTTTGTTCAGTGGGCAGGTCTAATTCCATTTTCTCCCAAGACCCTTTTTTTTTTTACAAAAAATATTGATTAGTTCACATAAACTCACTCAGCTTTCTTCCATTTCTGCATCTGGGTTTCTTTTTGTGTATAATAAAAACTTTTCTTAGCTTGTGGTGGAGATAATTTGGATACATTAGGAAGAAGGTAATGAAATAAGGAGCTACTGCTTCTATTTCACTTTTTTTTTTTTTTTTTTTTTGAGGGAGAGGGAGGATTACCAATGGTACGCCAGTTCTCTTTACATCTAACGTGGGTCTTTTAGGTAAACGTAGGATTTGGTTCTTCTTTTTGGGCTCATTTAGTGCTCTTCTTTTGTCTTGTATTTGCTTTTGAGAGACTCAGTGCCCCCACAAACATTTAGTATCTTATGCATATCTTTTGTATGTACTATTTTGCTCTGCAACAGTGTCAGGTATTCAGATTTGCATAAGATAAGAAGAAGGACAAGGTTAGCCTCCTTTCCTATGCATAAACATGCATTTCTTTATCGATGCATGTAAGTTTAATCAGACATATAAATAGATACGTTATAGGCCTGCCTGCTGCCACCGGGGAGAGATAGACAGAGTGTAAAAGGTTGTCACCTTTTTGTGCTCTGTGTGTTTCGAAAAAGTCTGAGACTAAGCCCTGATGGGTTCTGTTTACTGTTACATCCTTCGTACTATAGAAGGGATTCATGACAGCTATAATTTAACGCGCTCTTTTCTTGGGCTTCGAATCGGAGTTATTACATCAGTTGATGCACATCAAAGTCTTTACCTTTTACTCGTCATGTTATTTTTTCAATCCTGTCACAACTGCAACCTGACCTGCATCCCCATTTTAATAGCTGGGATTCTTAATAAATCATACCCAACCTTTTCTTTGCACTGCCTCTTCTGTCTTTGTTTTGGACTTTATGGCTTTTCCCTTCAATTTTTACTGACTTCTGCATGGTTTCCAAATTCTCCTTCTTCTGGATTTCATTTAATATTATTCTCTTATCTCCAGAATTTGATTGAACAGAGTTACTTGATGCTAATGCGGGAAAAGACAGAGTAGTGTTGTTGGCTTCACGAAAAGGACTTGGCTATGGCATCAAGTCCTTCTGCTAAGCAGAACCCATTGCAGATGAAAGAATTAGGAATGAAAAATCTTCAATATCCCGCACCTTTGGCGGGATATGAGGATGTTGTAGCCAGCCCAAAACTCTTTATATCTACCTTGGAGAAGCTTCATGCTTCTATGGGAACCAAGTTCATGTAAGCTTTTTAATATCCTTCGTTTCTGGTTTATAACACTAGCTCGACAGTTGAACTGCTTTCGGTTTCAAGAAAAGAAAATAGTAAATTCAATTGCTTATGGCTTTATGCTATCAGGGGTGCTTTATAAATAGTAAACCACACAGTGAAAACTGTTTCTGATATTCTGGTTTTGGTTTCAAGAAAAGGAAATAGTAAGGTTTATTGTTTTAGATGTATATGCTTTAGTCGAGGCCTCTCTTTAGTTTCTAGTAGGGCTGTTGTCTCCTATTGCACTTTAGCTCTGGAAGTAATTCCAGTCTTATCCCATTAAGTTGCTATTAGGTTATCTTAGTTAAATTGCATCTGCCGGACAGCTGGCTTTGTTATCAATGGAGGGTATACAGATAATGTACCTGTTAAAATTTCATGTTAGTTCGGTCGAGGTTTGGATACTTCATGTTAGTGTAGTTTAGGTTTGGAGTACTAACTGTTTTGTGAACATCATGAAATTGAAAATTTGAAAACGTTTCTCTTTTTTGGCTCTTATAGGGTTGCATAAGAAAAGCTTCGAGTGAAATGTAGTAATGAAAGTTTTCCCAAGTTTAGCCTTGTTGACCGGGCTCAATGTAAAACCGTGAAGTTTCCAATTGAGATTTCTTTCTTCAGTGACTTGTATGCTTTACGGAGATAGGTTCTGGTGAAGTTCTCAATACTAGTGGAAAATGTCTGTGGTCCTCTGAGAATTAAAGTGAGGATAGAACAACCTTAATGATGTTACATAATATGTCCTTTGAAAGCTTAAACCAAGATACATGTGTCCTTCACTAGTAACATAGACGGGGCCCCGACCTGCTAAAGCAATATATTTTCTTTTCTCAATCATTGAAGTCATTAACAATTGCTTATTTGAGATATCAATTTCAACATTTTTTTGTATATCAACCATCAAATCTTTGGAAGAATTGGTTTGCCTTAAATGTCCTGAAGCCTTGTTGTGATTCTGTGGAACTATTTTAATTATTAAGGCTCCATTTCTTATGAAGATTGCTGCGTGTGTTTAAACTTTTGCAGTTGTTCCCTTCCAGTGATCCTGTTTTCTCGACTATCATATAGGTTGTCAGTAATTCCATTTATGGATCTTTTTCATTTTAGATGACAGGATAATGGCATGAAGTGGTCATACACACATTGTCATTGGAATAGATATGGTTGATGTGTCCTGGCCCATTTTCCTGAATGAACTCCACCACAGCTGTGTTTGTGATAGTTATTTCTTCTGGACCTTTTATACTTGGTTATCACTCTGTTGAAACTCCTGATGACAAAAGAGGATGCTTATCTTTTTCCAATTGACTAGAAAAAGTCAGAAGTATGTGTTGGCTGAGGGTGGTTTTCCTTTGGATTAGTTCAAATTAGTTAACTAATCTAAAGATTGCACAAATTCAGTTGAAAAGTTGTTGTTTTCTCATAATGGATCAACTTTCTGTGGTTGGATTTTTTTTTTCCATTTTCCACGATTGAAATCGAATTCTCACGATAAAAAGATAACAATTTGCTGTTGTTCAGGGGCTGCAGAGGCCTTCTTTCAGTGTTGTTACTTGAACTGATTTGTTTTATATGATGTTTAACCTGTTCTTTACTTTCTAACGCATTGCATATTAAAATTCTAGGATTCCCATTATTGGGGGGAGAGAATTGGATTTGCATCGGCTTTTTGTGGAGGTAACTTCTCGCGGTGGTATAGAAAAGGTAATGGGACTATGTACTCAAATTCATTCCTTTATATATATTGTTTATTTGTATCTTCCTTAATGGTTTGATTGTATGTTCATGTAAATGGATTGGATGATTTAAGCCTGCAATTCTCTTCAATTCATACACTAACTTTCTTGTGCAGACAAATTTATGTTGTCAATACATCTGGTAAGAATGAGGTGGAGTCTTAACTCTGATATGGATCTCTTAGAGCTTAACTAATCCTAAGAGTTGGTGTGTATAATTTCTTGTCCAAATAAGTCACACATGTAACTTTCATGCTTTGTTCTGTTCTGGTTGATTTCTCTGACAATAGATAGTCTCTTCGACTCTTGGACCTTCATCTTCAGCATTTCCACTTCCTGATGTACCCTGGTATATTTGGGCGTTAGTTCCAGGGACCATTGTAGCTATGCGTAATGTGTAGTCTATGTAATTGAGTGTAAACTTTTTCATTTAAAAGCAGTACTCTTTTTTCTTCTAATAAGTTGCAGTATCAAATTTGATAATAGAATGGTGTATGCACATCTAGTGTCTGACTTTTACTAGATTTCCTATGGGCTATTTTACTTGTTGAAATTTCATGGATTTGGAAGAAGACTGACCATAGATTATGGGGATGAAATCACACTTCAACTTCTGATGATATAAGCAGTAATTATGCAAGACCTCCAGCCATGGGATCAATACCCCATTCTCACATCTCCAAGGCATAATGGAAAGTCTATGACTGTAGTAATTAATTGTGCACTTATGAACTGAAACATAAAGAGATGCAAGGTCTAAGTTCCTAGTTGAGATTATTGCTTTCAGATTTCCCCTATTTGGAACAATCATTTAATGTAATCTGTAGTTCTTGCATTAGAAAACCAGATAATTTAGTTTAGCAGTTTATCTCAACTGTTTATAGTTTTTTGTTGCACTAATTCACTGATAACTGCAATGGCCGCACACCAATCGCATGCTCTTTTGCTGCAAAGGGCAGGTTCTCCTGTTCTCATAGAAAATGAGATTCTCTGCAGTATTGTTTCTTTAACATGATAGCAAATTTTCCATGAATTAATACAGTGGCCATTGCATGCTTGCCAATTGTGTTTGCAGGTTATAAAAGAGAAAAGATGGAAAGAAGTTACTGCAATTTTTAACTTCCCATCCACTGCAACAAATGCATCTTTTGTTTTACGCAAGTATTATGGTTCCCTGCTATACCATTATGAGCAACTATATTTCTTTAAAGCTGGCGGATGGGCCCCTGCATCAACTGGTGTGGACATTGAACTCTTGATACTCATTCAGTGAAAATTCTGGAATGTTTACATTTAATTCTCTTTCTGTAGCTTCCTTGCAGAGCCCATTTATGGCACAAGTTCCAGCACAAGTGACTGTTCAACCATCACCGGAATATCAAGCAGCAACAATTCAACAACAAAAGACAAACACTATAGAGCTCGGCGGAGGTTCCTCTACTTTTTTCAATCAAACATTATACCCTCATATATTCCATTAAAAACATTCACAATTGGATTAGGCTTGAATAGAGGATAATGGAACTCCTAGCTAGTTAAATTCACATTTGTTATTTTCCTTCTGACCTAGAAAGCTTAATTTTGCAAAGTAAGAGGGAGATTACCCTCATGGAAAGTCACTTTTACCCATCTTGATAATTTTTCTAAAAATGCCAAAGAAGTGGTTTTGCAAGGATTAGATGCAACTATTAGTCTTCGTGGGAAAGAATTTTCCTATATTCTCATATATTGAATAGGACTATACAGCCATATATAGGACATTACAAGTAGGAATTTAAATCTGAAAAGTTATCTAAAGCTATCTAAAGTAATCCCTTAATTTAAGGGATTTTAAACTTATCTTATCTATTTACAACCTATCTATATCCAAGTATAATCGATTTACAACTTCTAGTATCTCAACACTCCCCCTATCTATATCTAAGTATAATCAATTTACAACTTCTAGTATCTCAACACTCCCCCTCAAGCTGAGGAATAGATATCTTCCATTCCTAGCTTGTATACAAGATCATGAAAACTTGAACTGTTCAGCCCCTTTGTTAAAACATTAGCCACTTGACGTTCTGATGGAACATAGGACGTACACACTAACCCTTCTTCCAATTTTTCTTTAATGAAATGTCTATTAATCTCATTATGCTTTGTACTATTGTGTTGTATAGGATTATGAGCAATATTTATGGCTGACTTATTGTCACTATAGAGTTTCATATGGTCGTCCCATTTGACTCTCAAATCATCTGGAATAATCTTCAGCCAGAGTAGTTCACACAATCCTTGAGCAATAGCCCTAAATTTTGGTT
>JANIPN010000001.1:27439672-27453770 GCA_027478595.1 Erythroxylum anguifugum
AATCCCATAGCTAGGACATTATCATGGAATCCTCCTCATCCCATGCTTCAAACATTGGGTTCTCCTTAGTCGGTCCTGTTCCAAGAAGATGGCTAAGTCTCCCTTTGCCCTTGAGGTATGTACGGACAAATTGAGACCATTTGAGATAGTTCTTTCCATTAAGCTTATAGGAAGCCCGAATATTTTGTAAATCTCCAATTTTTTGAATGGTGCCGAATTCTTTTGGAGGGTTAGATCTGGTGGAGACAGAGGTTTGAGAGGTTGACATGATTAAGAAGATACTGCAGCAATTAAGGCTACCCTAATGAGAATCACACAAGAGAGGTAAGGAAGAATGCAGCGATGAAGGCTGGAACATACAAGAGGAGAATAAAAAATAGGGTTTCAGTAGTGCAGCAATGAATAGGAGTATACAGCCATATAGAGGACATTACAAGTAGGAATTTAAACCTGGAAAGTTATCGAAAGCTGTCTAATGTAATCTCTTAATTTAAGGGATTTCAAACTTATCTTATCTTATTTATTTACAGCCTATCTATATCTAAGTATAATCTATTTACAACTTTTAGTATCTCAACAGTCTTTATTTGTGATATGCAAAATCTCTAGTGATTCAATGCAAGGCAACTATGGCAATTTCTTATTCACAGATTGTTTGTTAAATACCATAATACCCTAAATAAAAAGGCTTCTTTTTCTCTTTACCTTTTTCTTTTAACCATTGTCTTTCTAAATTGGATAACTTATCATAGTATCAAATTATATTTTCCTCAATTTTTATGTGCAACAACGCGTGAGAAGTGGTTGTACACATCATAATAATTTACATTGGAGATGCATTTACATCTAATCATCCATTTTGTTTTGTTAGCTACATCCATTTCATGCAACATCAAAACTAATGTTTCAGTCATATTTGATGCCTATTAGGTTTGCTATATAAGCCTTTTTAATATTAAAAATTGCAGCTAGGTCAGCATCGTCTGGTAGCTCTCCAGTAATAGGAGTAATTGATGGGAAATTCGAGAGTGGGTATCTTGTTACTGTGACTATAGGCTCAGAGAAGCTTAAGGGTGTTCTTTACCAGGCATCACAGAACCAATCATGCCAAGCATCACAACATTTTACTGTTGCTGCCAACAACAGTAGCAATACTCGACCTACGTCAGGTATTCAACGCCGCCGTCGCAGAAAGAAAAGTGAGATAAAGAGAAGAGATCCTGCACATCCCAAACCTAATAGAAGCGGATACAACTTCTTCTTTGCTGAGCAGCATGCAAGATTGAAGCCCCTTCACCCAGGGAAGGATAGGGAGATTAGTAGGATGATTGGTGAATTATGGAATAAGCTAAAGGAATCTGAAAAAACAGTAAGAAACATGTTCCAAACTTATTAACTCAACCTCACTGTTCTCTCTTTCTCTTCCTGTGCTCTTTTTGGCTGCCAATCTTGACTCATTCAATTTCTTCACCTTTTCTATGCTACAGGTTTATCAGGAAAAGGCAATGAAAGATAAAGAAAGGTACAGAATAGAAATGGAGGATTACAGAGAGCGGTTGAGAACCGGGCGAGTCATTAGTAATGCGATTCCATTACAGCAATGGCTACCTGAAGGCTTAAATACGGCAGAAGCTGGTGGGAGGACTGAAGAAACTGGTGGGGACTCTCCTCATACTCCAGATAATGAGAGCATTTCTGGTGAAAGTGATTCCGAAGATAAGAACTCAGAAAAGGAATCAGGTACATTGGGATTAAGTGCTGATGCTGGCAATATGGACGTGGATACTTCAGCTGAGGCAGCAGCTCCAGAGTTGTCTAGAATAGCAGAGAACATTGGAAATGAGGGGTTCAAGTGTGTTGGCAATTTACCTGGTGAAGAACATCGAAATTCTTTAGTATGAGATGTCCATGGTAACCTTGGCTTAGGATGGTTGCCACGGCAGATCTTATTTTTCTTTTAATAGTTATTGTTACCATAGAACTACGCTTTTCTATTTTCTTGTCCAGCATGAATAGCGTTAGTTGTGATCCAAGGCCAGAAGTTTTGGCTGACTTCTGACAGTTTTGTAGCAAGGCGAAATATTGGGACATTTGATGCACAAATTTTAGGCTTGAATCTAACTCTCTGCTAATGCAGTTGAATTATGACTGGAATGTAAGGTAAGCATTGCTAGATATGCAGAATCGAAGATATTATTAAGATATACAGATTTCTGGTGGTTTTAAAGGCACAGGATCATTTTATTATTGTTGGTAATCATTCAGTGCAAACTTCGCCGCAAGCTTGTGAAGGAAATCATTCCAGGATTGCTTCAAATGCTCAATTCCAATGTTTGAAGTGGCCAACTTTGATGGAAAACGTGTGCCCTTGTTTCGTTGATGCTTTTCTTGCGTATGTAGTCCACTTCTGATGTTATACAGTTATTTAGCAGCAATAGTTACTACCAACAGCAATTCACTTGTGTATGATTTAGACAGAGCACACATTTCCTCCTATTGGCTTGTCACAAGTTATTACCGTGATATGTAGCTGAATCCTTAGGCTTGATGAAGCATATTAAAAAGTAATGCTTCTTCTCGTAAGAAAGAAGGCGAAGAGTTTATAAAAGAAAAGCAAGCACAAGAAAGGTTTAAGTATATGCTATTCGAAGATCTTTAACTTTCACCAATTTCGACGCCATCATCTCGGTCTCGGATCTGAGGTTGCGAAGATGGAAGTAACACTGTCATGGCATTGGAAGAGAATCCCAGACTGTGTCCATGTCCAATGACGGCATTCTACTCAATGTAAATGAAGCCTCCATATGATCATAAACTACAAGCTCCTGACGATGGTCACTTGTGCTGTTCTCCTTCATTTCAAATCCAACATTGTTCTCCAGCTCAGATTTCCATTTTTTTCTTGTTTGCTTTGTGCCCAAATCTTTGATCTTATGAAATTTTGAGGATGTTGATCGTGCATCCATGTTCTTTCCTTGTGATATTGTTTGTAACTTTGCTTCAAGAAGAGCTGCTGTGGTTCCGTTGAAGGAGTTGTCATTAAGTTGATGCTTAAGTTCCGGGAAGTTCAAATGCGCGTAGTCTCCACGTAGCATGAATGCCGCCGTGTCATAAGCAGTGGCTGCTTCTTCTGCAGTGTGGAAAGTGCCTAACCAGACCCTTGCACGATTTCTTGGCAACCTAATCTCTGCAACCCATTTGCCCCAGCGCCTTTGTCTCACTCCTCTGTATAGCTTTCCTGGCGATGATGACAAAGAAGACGACTTCTGATTTTGGTTCTGCATTCTTCGACCCGTGTGTTTCATTGGCTGTGTCTTGGTTTTACTGAGCCAGTAGTCACTGAAGCCTTTGCTGGGATGGTCTTTCAAGGTCTGGTTGCCTGTGAACCACTCTTCGCCAGATGACTGGCAATGTATTTGGCCCGGCACTGCAGGTTCACTTGTTTGGCTCCTGCCAAGTGAATCTATACTTTGTTTGTTTGGATGTAATAAGGTAAGATCCTGCAAAAACAAGGTCAAATTTGGGAATTTGGATGTGGTATAGAGGAGTGAAGATCGAGAAGGAGGTTCAGATAGATCTGGGAGTGATTCGAAGAAATTTAAAGGAATGGAACTTTGGTTGATATCAACAGGATTCCACCCTGACACGAAAGAACTTGCGTGGTTTTGTCTTGCTGCTTCCTGTTTAACAAAACCAGGGATGTTGGCTGTCAAATTGGTACCTGAAACCTCCTCTGTTGAAGAACTTGATAGCAATCTGTCTGTAGATGTTGATGATGATTGAGTTTCCATTTCCATGCTTCTGTACCTGAAACCTCCTCTGTTGAAGAACTTGTGCATCAAGGTTTCCATTTTAGGAAACTGATCATCCATACAAGTAAAGTTTTAGTGTCAGGACTGAACGTACAAAAAAAGAAAGACTCACGTAATTTGACCTCCAAATGGAGGCACTAAGCTCTATGTATATAATCCTAAACCACCCTTCTGGAGAGACTATATATGAAGCCTGATTAGAAAAAGGGGCAAGGAACCTAATTTAATCCAATAAAGCTATCGTCTGAGTCAGATCTGGTATTTCTGAAAAAGAACAAGAAACAATACTCTTACTACCTCCCATCTTTTGTGCCTTCCATTCACATCGTTTTCTGTAAAACGATTCAAAACTTGGCATCATGTGATTGTCTATAGTAATAACAACCCACATGAGTTATATTCTGCTCACTCAAGGTCAGTTAAGGAGCATTATCATCACGGGAAACCAAAATTTTCTTAGTTACAGAATGCTCTCGTCTTTATCAAATAATTACCTCATTGGTGACCAACCTAATTCATGATTAGCATGAAATACAAAGTAATTTTTTTTTATAATGGTATATAATAATTTACAGTAAGCTTTCTTATTATCTGTATTACTAATATTATCATGCACGTTATCAGCTTTGAACATGAACTGTTTCAAACTTGGATTATTTATTCTTAATGAGGAAATCATGATCCTTTTTATTCACTTCAATATAATACTCAAGATGGCCAAAGCAATAGGAACACAGGTAAGAGTTCAGATCCTCTGTCCAATATTATAGTGTCTTATTCTGTCCAATAAATCTCAACCATTTATTTAGGTGGAGTTCGCATGGAGCCCGCGTGGGTCTCGCAAAATAAATTGTTGAGATTCCATGAGACAGAATAAGACAGAGTAAAACTGGACAGAGGATATGGTTTCTTTTACTTGTGCTAGGAGCCACCTAAGAGCTACATCAATTGAGGACGACGGGGAGCATTATAATCCCTGATACGGGCAGTATTAGTTTGCAGTCATCTCAGGCTACCTTCCAATGCCACCTAGTGTCACCATTCCTTCTTGTGCAGTTTTTATTAGATTATCTGAGTGACAAGTTCTTCCAATAGTGCAGTTGTTCGTCATGTTTATTTTATCTTTGGCTGTAGCGAACAAGCCTTTTATGCTCTATCTGTAGTAACTCATGATCAGAAAGTAACGACATGGGATCATGTTTCTCCAATGTTGCCTTGAGTCAAAGTTCTCTATGCTTTCCTTTATTTTGGCCCTCGGAACAAAACAGCACAGTACTGAAAATGGCCTCCACCTTTTGGTTTTAAACCAAGGATTAGGCATGTGATGTGACAGATATAGTCATGTAAATATCTAGTTCTATTAAGTACCTAATCCTGGGGAGTTCATACGTTACACGCTTCAATTGTTTTAATGATCTTCCATTCCACCAACCTGTCAAGTCTCTAACGTCTTCGAGATAAGAACTCTGCCTCTAGCTCACAGCCTAAGTTCTTGATTGAGTAATTGAAAGAATGTGGGAGTGTAGGATGCAAACTTTCAGATTTTGCCACAGCCATTTCTAGCACAGATAAAATCAGAAAAATTAAACTTAACAAAATAAATCAAAATCGAGATTTGTTGATGTAATTCGACACATTTTGCCTATATCTGCGGGCCCTCATTTAACTTAATCACTTTCACTAAAGTACAATAAATATGTCCAAGACTTTACTCAGCCGACACCACTCAACCCTTGACACTATCTCTTAACCTTACTTCCCGTGAAAGATTTTCACATTCAATAACACGACCAACTCGTGTTAAACTCAACAGAGGATTTTCTCAATAGTATTTGATAATAAAGATACGAAATAAACAACTCACGTGATTAAACAATAACTAACATAAACAAAGACAACACATGAGATAAAAAGTAACTCCCTTAAATATGTCGCTTCATCAACGAAAGAATAGAAAGTTGTCAATCGAAAGATCTGCTGTGGGGCTTCAATATCTTCACTAAAAATTTCATGCACAACAGCCACAGAAACGTTTGAAATCAACAAATGGTTCTTCACTAAAATATCATACATGAAGGGCTGCAAAAACACAAAGGCTGCTGGAAGTTTTTCGCATGAAAATCACTATCATCGACAGCCCAAAAATCCCTCACAAATAACAGAAAACGCTGCTCCCCTGATCTAAAGGGATTCTCAAAAATCAACTTGCAACAATCACTCAAAATCACCGAAAATTCAGCTGCCAAAAATAGCTTAATACTCTCGAAAATACAGCTGCAAAGATCAAGAAAACTTCTAGAGTTTTCCCACACTAAATCAACAATCACACAGCCATCAATGATGATTCAAAAAGAGAAGATTGTGCAATTGTCAAATCACTCAAGAACAAAACACGCAGCAGAGAAAACTCAGCTGATTCCACATGTCATCAACCAACTCACGTAAAAACCTTATAGAAAGGCAGCTGCAATTGCTACCATAAACTGCGACTTCTACACCGAAAACACAGCTGAATCACTCAAAGATCAAATACAGAACACAGTTGCACACACACTTCATCAACGATGCATAGCAAAAGACCCATTCAGCGTTTTGTTTTATGTTATTCACCAAAAACCCATCAACTCCACAGCCATGTTTTCACCACCCAACTCCAATATGCTTTCAGCTCTTTTTCCCGAAATCAAGCAACACTTACACAAAGAAATTTTCATTAATGCCCTTCAGTCCACATGACTATAACCAACCAAACCTCCAGTCAAGATAGAGTTTCATCACATCTAAAATATTATCCAAAATAGTCTTTTTATTTTTAAATTCAAGTCAAATCAGAATTATTGTTTAATCACACCAAGCCATAGTCCAGCTATCATCACCCAATTAAATTTAATGTAAATCTTGAAGCTATATTATCTTATAGGCCCAATTATCTAATAATGCCAAAATTAAATAATAAAAATATATATATCATATACCTTGATAGTAATGACTCATGATATGGCTAAGAATGCCAACTCAAAGTCATATATTTGTCTTGTAAGAAAATATTAAGTTATTGGCATAAAACATGTCCCTTATAATTCATGACACATTATAATCTACCATGAATGTCTACCACCATTACTCTTAACATTTGACCATGCAACTTGTGTTGTGCAATTTCTTTATTGAGAAAAAACTTATAATAGTTATATTTTTAGATATTAATAATAAATCAATGACTCATAAACATTTTATCTTTTAATTTTTTATTTCTAAGTTTTAAAAGTGTCTTCTTTTCTTCCCAAATAGAAAAGACTTTGTTGCTGGACTTTCTCCAATCCTGTAATGTAAGACATTTATGGATCAATTGAGTTTTGCGTGCCTGTATCCATAATTTTTTTTGTTTTCGTAAGATGTTGATTTATTCCCTTTCTGCTTCCTTTCCTTAATGTGGTTCCTCAATGGTTCAGAATTATTGAGATTCTTATACATAAGTTTTTGTTTCTAAAACTTATATACTCAATCACGAAACATCATATTGGTTCACCAACCATCATGATGGTTCATTGTTGGAAGAGAAAGGGAAAGAGTCTTTGACCCATTTGAGATCCATTCTGTAATACCCAATAACCATTATCTTGGGTGCTGTTCATGAGACTCAAACTATAAGTCACATGGCACATTAAATAGTCTAACATGTAAAACAACGACATGAATGCACAAGTAACCTAACATGACCCATATAAAGTTGTTTGATAAAGATGCAAAAGTTTGAGTTGAGTGCAAGATATGAAAACTACTGCATCGAAACTGTAAGCCTTAGTGTACAAAAGGATTATTCTTTTTATTCCACTTTTACTCCTTCCTTTTCTACTTGAATGAAAGATATCTCAGGGAATCTCTCTTTCCCACCAGTCTTGTAACCATCATCATTGTATTGGAATATTATATCTTTGAAATTATGCAAGTTATTAAATCGTCATCGTCATCGTCATCACCACTCAGTCCGAAATCCCGCAATGAAGCGAAATTTGGGGAGGTCCGATAGTACGCAGCCTTACCCCTACATAGTAGAGAGACTGTTTCCAGTAGACCCATATGTAAATGAGACAATATAAGGATGATGCAGGGTACAAAAACAATTCATTAAAAAAACATAAGATAATGAAAATACCAATAATGGGAAATACCTGATGAAGGCCAGATTTACGAGAGCCTAAAAGCCTACAAAGTCCTTTCCTCTTTGACACTCAGTAAGTAATGGGACTTGCCTCAGAGACCCTGCCGGAATGGCCCCCTACTGTCCCCCCGCACCTGTCGTGCAATCTGCGCAACATGATACGGTATCTCCTAGTAACTGCAACTGTTAATCCTTTACCCTTATTCGATCTCGCCAAACTTTTCTATTTCTAGCGACGACCTTACTAAGGGTCAACTCTGACATATCCTCCTTGATCATTTCCCGCCAGTTCTTGTAAGGCCACCCTCTCCTGCTCTTATATTCAGTAGCATCAAATTACAAACGTAAACTCTCTACAAATGGGCTATAAAATCTTATCTCGTCCTCAGAAATCTAAGTCGTACTTACCACTACTTGATAAGCCTTTATTATTATGGTTTATATTATATACCGAAGAGTGAGTGCCGATATTGTCATCACTTTTGATTAGTTTAATGATGGCTAAACAATGTTAATAGATATTATCCAGAAAATGTCAATAGTTATTAATAAGCAACCTAACAACTCCATAATAGGAAGTGTTTGAAGCTCTTGTTTATATATTTGACTTATTTCTTTTTTTTGTTCCTTTTCCATTTCTTTTCTTTGTTTTTGTTTTGTAATACTCGTGTTTTGTCAATGAGTACGTGACACAAACCAAAAACAATTAGTGGAGATATCAAGTATGAATGTTGTCTCTACTGTCTAAGTTTTATTGTCTTGGGAGAATAACACAACTCTTAAAAGATAAACCAAAGATCAACAAAAAATACTCTTTAACTTTAGACAACAAATCAATATGAAGATAAGAAAATTAATAACCCTCTAGTGTAGATGAAAACCCTCTAGTGTAGATGAAAAAATTACGGGTTAAATTAGTAAGTAAATCCACTAAATTCAAATAAAGATTTACAAAGTTTGATATCTCACTTGATCACAATTACATGTTATCTCACTAAGTTTCAGGGTTGAAATCAAAGTTGATTTATCAATCAGTAAATTCTCAAATCAATCCCAAAAATAATTAAAAATGATGAGAATAATATATTACTTACTTTCTCTCTTTTTGTTTTTTCCCTCATTTTTGGACGTGTTTCTGCACTCACATGCAAAACCTACATATTTTTTTCTTTTATATCACAAAATAGGTTTTTATGCACCATAAACGATCACATACACAACTACGTAAGTGATAATGTCTTTTCTAGCACTACCTTAGTCACAGATGTATACAGTTACAGAAAGTTACATGGTCGTCACACACCGCTGTATATGTTATAAACACGGGAGTGTATATGATCATTTATGTCTTTTCCCTTCACGTCCTTCTTCACATAGTTCCAAAGACTTATACAGTTGATCCACATGGCTCTGTAAATGGAGGACATGGGTGTGTATACCCTACGTGACCGTGCTTACCCAAAAGATGTTATTCCAACCACCATCGTCATTCTCATGAATCATAAAGGGATCTATGAGCACTGAAAGTCTCAAAATGGGTTGGACACTCATCAATCTCCCCCTCCAGCCTAATTATGGGGAAGATACATTACGTTTTAACATCTACTTGAGAGACATCCTGACAAGCTTACTACAAAACTCATGGTTGCTTTCAGGAACCGCTCTAGTCAACATATTAGTACCATTCCTATTCGTATGAATCTTCTTCAACATCAATTATTGCTCCTCAATCACGGACCTTAACCAATGATATTTGAAATCTATGTGCTTTGTCTGAGAATGATACATAGTATTTTTGCTTAAGTCAATAGTACTTTGACTATCACAAAATAATACATAGCCTTTTAGCTTCATATCCAACTTTTAAAGAAACCTTTTCAACAAGAGCATCTCCTTACAAGCTTCCCTTATAGCTATATACTTTACTTTAGTTGTAGACAAAGCCACATACTTTTGTAGCTTGGATTGTCACAAGATGACTTCCCCTGTAAACTTGAAAAAAAAATTAAAGTGAATTTTATTCTATCAAGATCTTTAGTCATATTTGCATCCATATAACCTTCTAGAGTTGGCTCACCATCACCAAAAACATAAATTCTACTTTGAAATACCTTTCAAGTATCTCAAATTTTATTTAACTGCTTCCTAGTGAACTTTTCATAAATTTGACAAGTGTCTGCTCACTATTCCAATAGCCTGTGCAATATCTAACCTTGTACACATTATTGTATACGTTAGAGACCTTACTGTAGATGAGTATAGAATATAAAACATACCATCTTTCTCCTTTTTTGTTGAGAGGTATGCACACTTACTCAGCTTGAAGTAAGGTGCTAGTAGTGTGCTAACTGGCTATGCATGCTTCATATTAAACTTATCTGACACTTGTTTAATATATCCTTCCTATGATAATCATAGTTTCCTACTCTTCCTATTTCAAGTTATTTCCATGCCTAAAATCTAATTTGTAGGTCTCAAATATTTCATGTTAAAAGATTTAGATAAATCATCCTTTAATTTTTAGATTCTTGCAACTTTTTGACCACTTCCTTAGAGCTTGTTTTAACTTGTATAAGCTTTTCTTCAACTTGTAGGTCAAATGCGCCTTGCTTTAAGCTTTGAAACCGTCTAGTTGCTCCATATATATCTCCTCTTCTAAATCTCCGTACAAGAAAATTGTTTTAACGTCCAATTGTTTAAGTTCAAGATCTAAACAGATAGTTAAACCCAATCTTGTTTGAATTGATGTCATCTTAAATACCGATGAGAAGATTTCATCAAAATCTATGTCCTTCTTTTGACTGAAAGCTTTCACTACTAGCCTTACATTATGCTTCTTTGGCTTGTCACCATATTTTTTTATCTTGAACACCCATTTATTCTTTAGTGCCTTTTTGCTTTTTGGAAGCTTCACAAGCTCATATGTATTATTCTTCTTCAATAAATTCATTTCTTTCTTCATAGTTGCGAGCCAAAGATCTTTGTTTTCATGAGATGCAACCTCTTTCACATTCTCGGGCTCCCTCTCAATAGTAACCAATAGATATTTTGCACTTAAATATCTAGTAGAAAGCCTTTTCTCCCTTATCAACATTTGAAGCTATATCTCACTAACTGTTGGTTCCAATTGGCCTCCTGCTCATTATCCCCAATAACTTCAACTTTAACATTTTTTTAGTGTAGTTAGCTCATCATTACTAGGTTGTACCAGATCACTATCAATATGTTTTTGTTCACATACTTCATCTCGTTCACTTGTAGATTGTTTAGTAATAGGAGAAATTGGAGAAGATTTATCGTAAGATGAGCTAATATGAGTAATTTTATCTCCTTTTAAAAGATCAGTACCTCTCTCGTGCTCCTGGAATACCACAGCCCTGCTTCTGACCACTTTTTGCTTCTCTGGATCATAGAGTCTAAAGTCAAATTGTTCATCGCTATAGCTAACAAAGATGCAAGGAATCACCTTTGAGTCAAGCCATTATTGCTGATCATTCGGTATGTGTCTAAATACCTTGTAGCTAAAAACTTTCAAATAATGATCTATGGGATCTTTACTAGTCCACACTATCTTAAAAATCTTAAAATTCAATAGAATTGAGGGAGCTCGATTGAACGAATGGATTGCAGTTCTGGCTACTTCACCCTAAAATGTCTTTGATAATATGGACATTCTGAGTATGTAACAAACCTTCTCTACAATAATTTTGTTCATCCTCTCAGCAACACCGTTATGTTGTGGAGTACTAGGTTCAGTGTTCTCAAGCGTAATGCCATATGATATACAATAATCTTCAAACACCTTAAAAGTGTACTCACCTTTATTATCTGTTCACATACACTTTAGCTTCCCTTTCTACCATGACATGAAACTTCTCTAAAGTTTCAAATGCTTGACTATTTGCTTTTAACATGTAGTCTTCCTTGAAGCATCACCAACGAATGCAACAAAATATTTGTTACCTTCTAGTGACTCCTCAAATGGGCTACAAACATTTGAATACACCAACTTTAATATCTCGATCTTCCTTGTAGATCTTATCTTGAAAGAGACTTTATGTTACTTTCCTGCCAAACAATGATCACAAGGATTAAGCGTTAAAGTGTTTTTGACTGGGATAAGGGATTTACCAGCAAATAACTTTATTCCCTTCTCACTTATATGCTCCAATTACTAATGCCACATATTTGGAGACGTTTCCTCTTTGACTGTGTATGCTTCTCTACTACCATACACTTTCAAGTGTGTTTTGTACAATATGCAACACAACTCTTCTCAAGCAATAGTCATTGCTCCCTTAGACATTTTGCACTTCCTATCCCCGAAAATATGCTTAGATCATTATTAATTTAACATATTTGTTGATAAAAATTTAGCTTTAAATCGGCCATGTGTCATACATCTCTTAGAGTTAATAGGCATCTGACATTCATTTGATCTCGAATATCACCCATATCGACAATCTTAGCGGAACTTTGATTTCCTATCTTTACACTCACAAAGTCTCCACTTTTATAGCTTGAGAAGTAATCCACTTTTGAAACACAATGAAAGGAGCTCCTGTGTCAATCAGTAACTCAGAACCTAAATTACTGAAATGGAATCATTCACTTATTGTACAAACTAGGGACACCTCATCATCTATGCTTGAAGTTATTGCGGCTGTATTCTTATCATCTCCATCATTCTGATGATCTTGTTTTTTTATCCCTGTTCCACTTGTAGGAGAATCTCTTAATGTGTCTTAGCTTGCCACAATAGTGGCATGTCTTCATATCTTTATCACATTTGGACTTTGATCAGATCTTAAACTTGTTACGCCCTTTGGGACCCCTGCTCTTGCTCCTTTCCCTGCTTTCTTCCATGAAAGCCTGCATGTTGTCAACTCCTATCTCTTTTCTTTTATATCTTCATTGACATACTTTCTTTGATTACATCTAAATGAAGGACACCTTCAATAGTTGAATTGCTTATTATCACCACCAGCATCTCCTAGTTATTCAGTAGCAATCTCAACAGGAACAAATCTTGAAGCTCATCATCAAGAATGATCTTCATTTTAGTGAGCTGATTGATTATATCCTGAAAATTACTTAGATGCTCTGACACAAATTTTCTAGATTTTAACTTAAAGCTTACAAGTATTTTAATCAGAGAGACCTTATTATAAGCAATCTTCTTTTTATAGAGTCCTTCTAGCATTTTTCACAGCTCAAAAGGACTCATTTCTTAAGACACGTGGTTGAATATACTGATATCAATCTATTGTCTAATCGTGCCTAAAGTTTTTCATTTCATCTTTCCTCGTTCTTTATCTGACATCTTCTCAGGTCTTAAATGAACAAGATCCCTCAAACCTTTATCTACATTAATAAGATTGAAGAGATCTTTACAGTATAGAAGGTCATCCATCATGGGCCTCCAAAAATAGACTAGTTTATTAACATCAACTTTACCATAATGCTATTTCCATCTTCCATCACAATGACTCTGATGCCACTTATTAGGAGACAATAATACAACTCTCTAAAAGATCAACTACAAAACACTCTTCAACTTTATCCAACAAATATGTGTGAGAATAGAAAACTTACTAACAAAGAAAGCACCAAGATTTATGTAGAAAACCTTCCAATACAGAGGAAAAATCTATGGGCCAAACCGACAAGCAAATCCACTAAATTAAAATAAAAATTTGCAAAGTTTGATATCTCGTTCCACAACTTCAAGTTGTCTCGCAAAGTTTCAAGATTGAAACTAAAGTTGATGTATTATTCAACAAACTCTCGAACCAATCCTGAAAACAATAAAAAAAAGGGTGAGAGTATTGTACTGCTTGCTCTCTCTCTCTATTTTTTCTCACGTTTGGATATTTTTGACTCACTCACATCCAAAACTTACGTATTTTTCTCTTTTATATAACAAAATATGTTTAGTTCATAGGAAAAAGAATTCTATTCCTAGTATATTCTTAAAGTTTAAATAATCATTTTTTTGGCTAGACAAAAATACAAGAATACCTAATCCTAAGATTAGGTATTCCTCAATTTTTAGGAATAGCTAAAGATCATCAAAAGTTGTCTTTAGCTATTCCAAGAATATAGTTATTTGTTGAAGACTTTT
>JANIPN010000001.1:27453870-27466631 GCA_027478595.1 Erythroxylum anguifugum
TATTATTGTTATTACTATTCAATTCCTTATTATTATTATTATTATTATTAAATTCCTTATTATTATTAATTTTCTTCTTCTTCTTCCTAATTTTAATATTATTAATATTATTGTTATTATTAAATTCCTTATTATTATTAATTTTGTTCTTATGGTAAGGATAAAAAAAGTCTTCAATAAATAACTCTGTTCTTGGAATAGCTACACCTTTTGATGATGATTAGGTATTCATCAATTTTTAGGAATAGCTATTAGGTATTCTTGTATTTTTGTCTAACTAAACAAAGAATTATTTAAAATTTAAGAATATACCAGGAGTATAATTCCTATTCTTGTGAATCAAACATGTCCTAAGTTTTTCATCGATCAATAAGTTTAACCTTAACATTTCAGAGAGAACAATTATATTTATAACATTTAGAAATGCTAAAATTGGACCCCCACCATAACAAAAAATTTAATCTCGCCTATTAAGTGTCAAGTTAGCGTTGACCTGACAATTTTTAATATTTTTATTTTTTATGAGCCTCAAATACTATGTCATTGCAAACGTGATAAGATGAGACCCGCTTGTTTTTAAAAAATAACAAAAGGGTCAATTTTGACACTAAGTTTTACACCATTCGACAAGTTTAATCGTAACATTTCAAGGAGAACCCTTAAGATCCTAATTTTTAGAAAACTTTAAAATTTAATCCTATTATAATAGAATAGCTTGATGATATCACTGACCTAACACTTTTTAAATAATTATTTTATTTTATTTTCACGTTACAACGGGTTATATCGGAATTGCAGTGCGGGCCTGCAAATAAAATAGAATATAGCGGCTTTATAAAAATTGTAGTTCTCTATTGTGGCTTTATAAAAAGTGGTTCTCTGTCACGAGAGTGTGTTTCATTTTTAAGCAATTCTTTTAACATTACAATACTAAACTTTTAAACTTCTCATATGCACATTTGTATTAAAATTAAACATTTAATTATTACTTATACATGTAACATGTTCGTGATTTTTAGTTTTTTAATATTTATAAATACCATATTTATATTTATAATTAAAAATATATAATTTTTATAATTCTATATAAAGTGTTGTCGTTGTTGTTATTGTCGTTGTTATTCATCATCTTATTATTATTATTATTATAATAGTATTAGTAATTTTATATTTTATTATTAAGTTACATTTATCATAAAAAAATTGTTATTAATTACGTTTTTTATGCTTTTCAAGAGAGAAGTTATGAGAGAATTTAATAAGAGGTTTGAAGTAAGATAATTGCAACTTGTTATGCATAAATATGAGTGAAAGATGGAAATTTTTAATTTAATATTTGTTATTTTTATTAAACTGCCAAGTAGATTTGGTTAGAAAGAATTTGTTATAATCATGCTTAAGTTAAGTTAAGTTTGATAAGGGACAAATTACTCAATTAAAAAATTTAAAAACTTAGACTCTGAATTGAAAAAATCTCAAAAATCTAAGCATATGCTTATGATATTTCTTTTATGAGGTAGTTTTAATTTCTCTTACTTGTACCCAAAAAAAAAATTATTCTCAACAGTAAACCAAATATTTGTCGGTATGCCTGTAGCATCTTCAAGATGATGAAGCTCATCACGGGCACTTAGGCTTTCCTTCTTTGGTTTTCCAGTCCCTATAGCAGGGGCATTCATCTTTGTGTCCATATGTGCCCGAAGGAACACACAAACATTTCTGACAGCAATGGGTGCAGATTTTCAGGCACCTGTTCTTGTATTGTGTGGCTGAGCACCTGCCCCCACACGCTTTTGGACAATCTGTAAATCAAAATTACCCACCGTCAGTTTTTCTGAAACTACAAAACCGATATCACAAACATGCAAGATCACCTTTTAGAGGAACTGATCCTTCTCCAGCCGCCTATAAAATCGATAAATAATTCATGTCATTAGTATTTATTTATTTGGCTCGAAGAAGCAGAAAACGAGTTGACATAGAGAAGAGGAAGAGAGCACTCACATGTGAAAGTTGAACAACGAAAGCCATGGCAATAAGGACAAGGAAGGCAGAGGAGAACCATGAGAGTCTAGAAGCCATGATGGCTTTTTTTTTTTTTGTCCTTCTGTTAATTAGATCTTCAAGTACGAAGTATATGCTAAATGCCCCCAACTGAGATTACTGTTACAGCAAGAATAGTGCGTTAGTTACTGACCAGATGATGTGTTTATATAGCGTCTGAAAGTTGAAAGTTTGGTTATAGGGAGCAATTTGTTCACTTAATCCGTGTGCAATGGATAGTGTTACCTTATAAAATTATTCAGTTTATACTATTTCTATACTTGGGATGATTTTTTAGCTCAATAAGAAGTCCAAGAGAGGGGAAAAAAAAAGTTAATGACCATACAAACACACAAATGGATTTGCTTCCATTTTAATATTAACATATTAGATTTTAATTTTATTAAATATTAACAAATTACCTATTATCATATTAAAATTTAATAACGCGCTCTTAATTCTTTTACAATTTAAATAAACATTTATGAAAAGTGATTAATTCTCATATTTTTGTTAATGTTTCGGTTCGTTTGAATAATATTATTTTAGCAACAAATTTTAACTTTCAAATTTTTTTTTTGGTCTTAGACCGGGGTATCCACTGGCAGACCTAGTGACTAATCCCCTCATTGGTTTGTAGGCACCTCACAGGTTGGGACAGCTGGCCCAAGGATTTAAGGCTGCTCCATACCTAAAGTCAAGAGTCGAACCCCTGACCTTTGATTAAGGATGGATGAGTCCCTGCCACTTAACCACACCCTGTGAATCCATATATAGTAAAAGATTTAAAAAGATGTATTCTTTTTGTCATTTGGCATCAACAAATTTAAGTAGGATTGAGAAGGGAGTTCAAATTTAAATGGGCAATCTAGGTTTAGGTTGTCATGTATTTAAATCAGGTTTAGAGTTGTTGTCTTATTCCCAGCTATCTCAAGTTGTAGTCATAACAGAATAACAATGTTTATTGTTATATATAAAAAGAAAACCTCCCACTACTCTACCATAATGCGGCGGCATCAAAATCCTCGTAGTCGATCGAGTAAGAAATCGATGGGTTCACTTGATTTGATTTTGTTCAGTTCCTTTCCTCGAAGATCCGAGTTTGCTTCGAGCGATACGTCACTTGGTTTTAAATTTAAACACTAGGGTTAAGGCTTCTTTTTTACGCAATGCCAAACTGTAACAACAATTCTAGATATTATATATATAAGACTTTATTACAATTTTTTTAATTGTATTGCTTTTTGTTATATGTAGCAACAAGATAATATTATTGTTGCCTTTTAATATTATTAAAGGCTATACTTTAAAAATTGCTACATTTTCTTAATTTTTAGCAACACTTTTTTAAACTGTTACAAATGTGTCGTTGCTTAAAGTTATGCTTGATTGGACGTAAGGTTTTTAATGGAATATAATATAATAGAATGTAATATAACAATTTATAATGGAATAAAATATAAATGGATGTAATATTATAAAATTGTTGTTTGATAGGGATGGAATGGTTCATAATGTAATACAGTGAAATGTTATTTGGATAAATAGTTTATAACGTAATATAGTATAAATTTGTTTATCATTTTACATTTCATCATAAACCCCCAAATTGGAGGTTTTTTATTTTTACTGTTTATGATTTAATGAGGTGTAATATGAAACTCTCCTCTTCCATTCTATTCCATTTCATTATAAACCTTCCTATCAAACGATGGAATAATATTAAATTCCATTCTACTCCATTAACAAACTCCCAACCAAACATAGCCTAAACTTCTTTTCATTGTAGTGATATTTGATACTTTAATATAATATTTTAATTTATACTTTATACTTTAATATGATTTTTAAATTTTAATCTCTTTTATTATGATATCTTTCTAATGAAATATTAAATTTAATTATGTTTGTTAAAAACCAATTGAAGTGCTATTTTTTTTGTTACAATATTTACATAGGTTAATGCAAGAAAAAAAATAATTTATATTGCTAATTCTTACTTATTGCAATATTTTTAATAATAGTCATAACATTTTTATCACAAAAATTAAAATATTTAAGTGTGAAAAATATTTTCAAAGACAATAATTTTGAATAATATTGACCATAAGGGTAAGCTTATTATTGTGACGATCTTTAATCGACATTAATTAGTTGAGTTTATATTAGCGACAAGTTTTAGTCACAAAAGGTTTAAAATTTATGTGACAAAAAGATTTCTTGTTACAATTATTTTAAAATTTATGTGTTGAAAAGATTTCTTATCACTATCATTTTGAATAATAGTGACCATAGTGGTTCATATGTTAATGTGACGATATATTATTTCCACTAACTATGTTTGCTTATGTTGACAACAATTCTCATCACAAAAATATATAAAGTGACAAACGATTTTCTCGTCACAATAACGAATATTAATAATGACAATAATTTATTTTGTCACAATTACATTTCATTCTTGCTAAAATGGTATAGACACTAAATATTTAATACTATTAGTGACAACTTAAGAGTGACAAAGTTATTATGGGCACTAATAACATATTATTAGTTACGAAGTAATTGTGAAAGACTTGGTAGTGTCACAATTACTATACCATTAGTGACTACATAATATTTTATCACAAATAATGAAAGTAATAGTGATTTACAAAATTTTTGTCACAGTAACTATCATATTTGGGGCGAAATATTTAAATGTCACTAAATGTCCTAATTCTGGTAACATAGAGACTTAATGTGAAAAATTATAATTTGACCTGTAGAAATGATAGAATCATTTTTTGTTAGATCAAATAAGAGTCTTAGAAAGAGATGAAAGAAGGTCGATAAGAAATATTTAAAAATTATAATAATAAAGAAGAAGAATAAATATGTGGAAATTATAGGAATTCATATTTAATGACTTCAGTTGTTCCAATATAACATAAGTGAAAGAAAAAGAAAATGGAACAAATAGATCTTAATCTCGATGGCAAATTTATTCCCTAACTTTGTACACACTATTGGGAAATTAGGAAGGGAACCAAGCCTACCCGTAGCGTAACAATTACAATTTTTTTTTCATATTTTGGCTTTCCGAAAACCAATATAACTTTAATTATATAAAATGGTTAATAATTAAATCATAATAAAGCATGAATCTTAATTCATATTATATTTCGAAGCTTGATCATATTCTTGTCGTATCCTTCAAACCATTTCCAAAACTGATTCATCTTAACCACCGTAGCCGCATGTGTTTGGCCTTTAATGGTATCCACATAACAAGTTGAGATAATTTTGTAATATTTACAAAATGGGTTAAGCAAGAAGTGCTAACTCCATTAAAGTTTAAGTCTATTTATAATATGTTTAGGATATTTTAGTAATTTAATTGAAATTAAATTCTAATTTTAATTAAACTTTAATTAGAATTACAAATAATTCTAATTAAATACAAATTATGCCCAAATAAGATCCAGTATCTCATATTTATCCTTATTTATTAAATATTTCATATTTTATCGTAAAGTTTCTCAAACTTTATAATCAAGTCAAACTTGATTCAAATATATTTGCTCTCTTCAACCTGTTCTTTATGTGAGACCCATTAGTTCCCAAATATGTTGGTAATGATTATAAATTATAATTATAATTAGATAAATTAAAACTCCTTTTAATTTTTCTTTAATTCTCAAATTAAACAATTTATAATCATAGATCAACATTGGCATCATGTAACACATTATGACCACCAAAAAATTTAGAAATGTCAAAGTATTTTTAAACTATCCTTTCCATCTATGATTTTTTTTGTATAATTCAATTCTTTCATTATATAATATTTTGATTAGACATAGAGCATGTAATTAATGTCTACTTTATTTTGAGTCCAATCATATTAGTTCTTTACCATTAGCTATTGATTCAATCAATGACATTTATAAATTATTTACAAAACTTCATTCTTCCTTAGCTAAAGATTTCCCAAATCAATAACATCTGAGAACAACAGATCATTCTCCTAAATTAATTTAGGGTGATGAATCCTATGTTAATCACTTAACTACATCCATATAGTTCATACTATATTTAATGACAACTGGTTGAATGACCTATGATTAGAATAGATCATAAATAATATCCAAACATAGCAATTGAAAGGACCCATCCTTAGATTCTCCTTTCATAACCTAAGTGGATCCCTCCCAGTGACCCATGGTAGCCCTCCAATCGATATCTAACTCAATCGAAAGATTCCCCCAAAGCCAAGTCGTTTAACTATTAAAAAAACTTTCATATTTTAAAAGTTAAAAGCGCAAAAAAAGTAAGAATTTTTTTGATTTGTAACCGAAATTGTGTGGCCCAAATATTGGACCTTTTGGACTCCAAATACACATTTGCTTTGTTTTGCAAAAAGCTGATGATGATTGAGGATGGATAATACCACTTCTACATGGCGCAGATGATCTTCTCGAGTCTTGGAATATATGAGAATGCCGTTAAAAAAAACAAGAATGAATTTTCGTAGGTAGGGACGAAAAATCTCGTTCATGAGTCCTTGAAAAGTGGATGGCGCATTCGTTAAACCGAATGGCATTACGAGGAATTCGTAATGACTATCATGGGTTTGGAATGTTGTCTTGGGAATCTCGTCATCATGGATCTCGATCTGATCATAGCCTGACCTGAGATCAAGTTTAGTAAACAAAATGGAACCATAAAGTTCATCCATTAATTCATCGATCATCGGGATTGGATACTTGTCTTTGATGGTGATTGAATTGAGAGCCCGATAGTCTACGCAAAACCTCCACTCCCCACTAGCCTTACGTACAAGTAAGACCGGCAAAGAAAAAGGACTTTGACTGGGTCGAATTAATCCTGAAGCTAACAACTCTTTTACTTGTCTTTCAATTTCTGCTTTTTGGTAGTGTGGGTACCGATATAGTCTCACATTCACTAGTTGAGCACCTTCTACTAGTGGTGTGTAATGATCATGGGAACAATGAGGTGGCAGAGTGGTTGGTACCTCAAAGACACTTTTGTAGGCTTGAAGGAGGTCGTTCAAATCGGATGGATAGTTATCGTGATCTTGGCTCTCTGAGTCGGTTGAAACCAACTGAACGAAGAAACCGTGTCCTATTGAGCTAGAAAATAGCTGATTAGGTTCCTTGTCATTCAGGACTTTTAATGCTTGCGGATCTAGGCCATCGAAAGTGTAACGAACCCTATCTAGTGTGAAGGACATTTGTAATTTGGAGTAATCGGTTACAATGGCCCAAGAGTCTCCAACCATTGAACTCCCAAAACGATGGGACATGCAGAAATTGGCATTACAAAGAAATCAGTGACTACCTGGCATCCTTGAATAGTCAAGCGCACACCATGACAGATTTGGGAGCATTCCACACGATTCATATTGGCCACAATGATACGAAATTTTGGAGTTGTTTCCACGGGTAGACTGAACTTAATTAGTGACAACCTGTTGATCTATAAAGTTTTGTGTGCTACCACCAATCTATCAAGACCATGCAATCCTTACTGACGAGCCTTCCTTTCAGTCGAATAGATTGAGGATGCTGAGCGCCGATAACAGCATGGAAAGAAGTCTCTGGGGTTCCATTTGTATCTTCTTCACTATCTTCACCGATATCTTCATCAATGGATTGGATGTGGGAATCATCTTCGATCATGAAGAGCTGCAGCTTAATACATCGATGCCCAGGAACGAACTTCTCATCACAGCAAAAGCACAACCCTTTTCCCTACGTTCTCGAGCTTCTTGAGGCAAAAGATGCCTTGGTATGGGTAGAGATGTAACCCATCAACACGCTCAGAGAGACATTCAAACGTCTCCTAGTAGGCTGCCAAAACGCATCATGACTGCTCGAGATAACTCATCCCAAGAAAGAGGTCCACGAAACTTAATGTACCATTGGTACCACTAGAGTGCTAGTTTCTCCGAATGAATTGAAGCTAGATGCACCCTCCTTCTAATAGAATGTTTTGGTAGTCAAAGTACTGAGTAACACGAAATAACCAAACTTGTGGGTCTTCCCCATCGAATTTGGGGAATGAGATCTTTGTGGAAGTTTTATTTGCACCGGGGTTAGACGATTTAGCAGTATGTGAGGGACTGTCCTCCTCTAGCGTCAGGGAGAATTACTGGATAATCAAGTGGCCTGCATCTCAGTCACTAAACTCTAAACCATTGCACTCAAGTTGTCATACTTAGCATTAACCTGGTTGAGATTGGCCTCTTGACGCTGTGAGACAGCTTCTTGCTTGGTCATGAATTCAGACAATTCATGACTGAGCTCAGCGCTTGTCTTGGTTCGAGTCTCCATAGGATCGAGAGTCTCTGATACCAAAACGATATGCACGTAGATTTGATATGGGTTAGATTTTTGGGAAGTTTGAAAAAGAGAGAGATTTTAGGAGATTAGAAAAGATAGAATCAGAATAGGAAAGGATTTGTTTTAATTGGTTGTTGCCTTTTATTGAATATTCAATACCTATTTATAACAATCCAAATCATCTAGGAAACAAATAAGCTTGCACACTAAGTATCTAATCCACTACTTATAGTGGCCCAGAAACATAAACAAATCATAAAGACCGATTCTTACGGTAAACAACAAATAGAAGCAAATAGCAACAACACTTCCTAGCTACACGTTGCATACTTCATGCAACCTTAAAAACTACGTTCCACTTGGCCCACTAAAGAACCCCACATAGCGTGGACTGCCATGGGCTAAAGAGAACTTATTAGTTTGTTTCTGTGTATATGTATGATCACCATTGCTGCTGTTTGTTTCTGCCTTTTGATTCCTAATTATTCCATCTTTTGTGTTTACTTAGGGCCTGTTTGTAGTGTTCTGTTGTTTATGTCTGTTGCATTTTGGTTTCTGAAAAAGGGATGTATGTCTATCAGATTTATGTCTGTTGCGTTTTGGTTTCTGAAAAAGGGTTGTACGTCTATATTAGATTTATGTCTGTCGTGTTTTGGTTTCTGAAAAAAGGATTTATATTAGTCATGGAGCAAATCCTCTGCTTTTAGCCTTTATCACTTTGTCAAAGCAAAAAACTTTACAGATCCAATTGATGAAGATCAACATGGAGAAATTAGTGGCAATGACGCTGGTGTGTATAAACTAGCAGATGGTTGCGTCATAAAAGCAGAACCCTAGATATTCTCAACCACATACTCTTATCTTATGAAATAGAGTTTCAATACTCTTATCTTACCTATAAATAGAGCAGCAGTGATCTTAGGATAAAAAAGCATCGTTGTCCTTACTAGCCCCGTAGCCTTCCTCTAGACCAAAAAGAAAAATAGATCATAACTCGTGTTTTTTAGTATGCAGCACTTGCGAGTAATAAGAAGGTTCAATCAAATACTTGCATGTCAAAACTCCGATCAGTAGCAGCAATCTCGGAAATGACTCGAACAAGCTTAGAAGCATTTCTTCTAAACACATCACAGCTGAAATCTCTAAGAGCTCTAGTTGAAAACTCAAAGCTAGGAAGCTTCCTCTGTTGTCTCCACTTGTCTCCATCCAGTGCGAATATACCTTCACCGAAATGGCCATAGACAATCTCTCGATCATACTTTCCTGTGCAGTACTTGGCGAACCTAGTCTTCAGAACTTGCTCAATATTTCTGGGGCAGGTGGTGTGGTTCATTTAATTATTGTAACATCAGACATATTACACTACTCATACTACTATCATTTCATAAATATAAATCCAGACATACATAATAATAGGTAGATCTTAGAATAGAAGCACTATATAAATAGATTATTGAAACACACCAATTTCTAGTAGCCATTAGCTAATGGCATTCAAGTCCTGAAACCGGTATCTTCTCATGAATTATTTCAACTGTTTGATCGACCTCGCATTCAGACGCCACTAGAAGGAGCATATCTTGCGATGGAAATGAAGAAATGACTACTTTTCCACGGGCTCTTCCAGTTTCCAAGTGTCGAAAAGCTTCAATTACATCTGTAAACTTATAGGGGCCGGTAGGATCAATTATAGCTTGGAGCTTGCCAGTTTCCAGTAAAGAATTAAGCTTTTCCAGGTTTTCTCCTGATGCTATCAAGCTTGAGTAGACAGCCCTGGGATGTGATGGTGGCCAAGTTATGTCAACAATTGGTGCTTCCTCTTTGGCTACCACAAAAGAATTCTTTGTGTCACCTGAAAATATGAAATTTTATATATCATTAATTTTTCATGGACAGCAAACGGGAAAACTTGCAAGCATAAAGGCAATGCACAATAAACCATTTTCTCCCCAAACCAGAAAAGTCAGATAAGAAAAGTTCACCAACAGTTCAATGAGAGTTGGGGTTTGAAAAGCCTGACTACGCTAACCGTTGTTGCACCAGTACTCTCAAATCAATAGCGACTGGGCCTTAGAGATAGATATAGTATCTAAACTTATCATTTGACAACATTTCAACGACCAATCAGAGCTTGTAAGATGAAATTTTAATAAGTTTCAAGTATATTCCATTCCATATATGAGTTGATTCACCCTTAAGACGTAGTATTGATCACACAAGATCAAGGGATCAAGAAGCAGAGATAAAAAAATGTACCAATTGTATCGTATACGAAATCATATCTCTCACTTATATCCTCATATCTAGTTGTTGTGTAGTCAATGACCTCATCAGCTCCCAAATTTTTGACAAATTCAACCTTTGGAGTGCTAGTTGTAGCAGCAACATAAGAAGCTCCATACAAGTGTTTGGCCAACTGAATAACCAAAGTTCCAACACCACCTGCTCCACCAACTACGAAAATTGTCTGCCCCTCTTTAAAGCCTGAAGTGACGAAACCTTCAATTGCAGTCTGAACTGCCAATGGCAAGCTTGCAGCCTCCTCAAATGAAAGGTTATTTGGCATTTTAGCAACCAAACTCTCTTCCACAGTTGTGAACTCTGCCAGTGTCCCAAGCTGTTTCATCGGTCCCTCTGTATTAAAAGTTTGAATGTTCCCGTAAACCTTGTCACCAATCGCAAATTTTGTGGCACCATTGCCTTTTGCTACCACTATACCTGCCATGTCACATCCAGGAACCACCTGCGTCGAGATTTGCTAGCATCTTGCATTATCATCAAGTAAAGGCAAATAGTTGATCTCTCAGTTACATTCTTTAGGTCAATGTTGTATTGGGAATTTGGGATGTTCCTACTTCTTGAAACATTGTGATTGTAACTCAACGTGCTAACAGAGAATTGCTATATTCCAGCAAAGGCTTAGAAGAAATAGGAATTTTAAACCAAAGAGACTTAGCATATTTCTTTAACATTCTCTTTACCATCTTCCTGTCTCTCTATACGAGTGAATTAGTTTGAACGTAAGATTTCCTTCCAGTCATTCCCTTCAAATTCCAAATTACTATAGTACTAAAATCCATTTCAGAAACATAACTTAAAAAAAGTAAAAAGAGATTGGCCAATGCTTTTTTGAAGGCCGATTAACCAAACTACATCAAACAGTGCTTATACTAAGAACTAGCTACTTTAGCAACCGAACGATTTCTAATCAACCAAGATTTCCTAAGAAGCTCTTCAGATTAATAAGACAGTAACTATGTAAACAAACAATTTAGAATAACCACATGATAAAACAAATATAGAAACTATGATTCTCGCCGGTTCAACTCTCAATACATGACTCTTAACAGTATTGATTCTACTCACAGGAAATTCTGAAGGGAAAATGGGTCGCTCACGCCTCTTGATATCAATAGGATTCAATGCAGCAGCTTTAACTTGGACACACAGTTGATTATTCTGAGGAGCAGGAATTGGGATCTCTCCCAATTTCAGGACTTCCTGGGGACCGTACTTCTCATAGAACCAAGCTTTTTGCATATTGCTATCACTCAAAAAGTGCAAAGATACTAGTCAGATATATTTAATTTGTAAGTGCAAGTGTTTAAGTTTAAAGAAGAGAAATAATAAGTCTGAGATACTAAGAAATGGATTTAAGTAAGGTGACTCTCAACAACAAGGACAAAATGTAATTATTGTCTAGAAAGATGAAAGGTCAAATTTTACTGTAAATCCTGATAGGATATCTTACAATGTATTCTGAATCACATGTTTGATAATGAAAATTCATTGATTAATTAAGTGTTACTGTTACCAAAAGTACAGGCTATTGGGTACAATGCAGCCTGCATGCACTAATGATAAACTTGCCACCACTTTTGGAGTTGAGCCGATGGATGTAGCCAAACCATGCAAATGTCGTCTTCATCTTTCCCCGTATTCTTTCTTGGTCTTTATTATAGCAGGAATGCTAGACCAAATCTCCTAATGGGTATTATAAGATCAACTTGACTTATAGAATGCGGCTGCAAAGCTTCGTCAGTAAGGATTCGTAAAAGCCTATACACAGGCGAAAGTGACTGCAGAAATCTTAGGAGGATTTGGTTGACGTGTTTAAGAAGGGGTTAATGGGTAAGGAATGAAAAGTGAATGGTTGGTTGTTGATTATTATTATAGGGGCTATAGTTTGATATCTCACTTTTGGGGAATCCTCCATACCCTCCATTTAGTAGAGAAATGAAACTCATTCTTTAGTAGTGGCTCTTTTTAAAAATATTTTTAATATTAATTAATTAAATATAATTAATTAATTAAAAATAATTTATTACAAAATAATTTATTTATTAATTAATGAATTATATTGTAATTAAT
>JANIPN010000001.1:27810474-27822504 GCA_027478595.1 Erythroxylum anguifugum
CTTCTTCTTATTATTATTATTCACTACTATCATTCCAGGACTAAAGATACGGGAGGGGTGTCTTTAGATATTATGTAAATTCAAGAATAATTAAACCTTAGGATTAATCTGTGTAACTTTTTTAACCAAATAAAATAACAGCCTGTAAACAGGAATAGATGAGGAATGGAATAGTCATTCCTCTCAACCAAGCACCCCGTTAGGAGTGGATATATGCAAGTGTTATTCATTGAACCATTATAAACAGATTTACATTTTATCTACATTGTTTTTTTTCTTAATAAATAAGCTTATATTGATATTAGAAGACTTAAAATCAGAAAAATCAAGGTATTGAGAAATATTACTATACCAAACACATAAAGCTTACTTGAGACTATACAACGTCTTGTTGAGTTGACACATGATTAAGAACCTCTTTTGAAATGAATCCACGTAGTTATTCTATAGATATATCAAGATCCATCTACCCATATAAGAACGCATTTTTTACATCTAAATTCCATACTTTCTAATCTCCATAGTAACCAAAGAGATAATAGTTCAAATTATAAACGGGGCTAAAGATCTCCTTATGATCCTAACCATATTATTAAGAAAATCACAAGCAACAAGACATGCTTTGTACTTGTTAATCGAACCATCAATTTTCTTGTTTTAACTTAAAAACCCATTTATAAGTAACTAGATCAATGTCCATTAGTTTTGGAACAAGCTCCCAGATGTAATTGTGTTTAAGGTTTACAATATTTATTCCCATTCAGGAACCCCTTTGACATCATTGTAACATTTAGTCTTATGCCCATAGGAATCCTCCCTTAAAAAGAAAAGACACAATAGAAAAGTTTCAACCTCATAATCAGCTAGGTAACGAGGTCATCTTCTCTAACTGAATATTTTTTTATTACCAAGTCTAGCATTTTCACGAAAAAGTGCAGGTTTAGGCATATGACTTCTTTAATCACCCTTAAACACATAAGATGATACTTCGTCATATATCAGGTGACAAGAATTAATTACATTTTTTTTATTCATGGTCCATATATCTTTAATCTTTCCTATGAGCATTATGGCCAGCGAAAATTTATTGCCTAAAATTTTGGGTCAAGTAGTTAATTATGGTTTAATCTTTGAGTCCAGATCTCCTGTCCAATATTATGGTGTTTTATTGCGACCAATAAATTTCAGCCATTTATTCATGTGGGACCCGCATGAAATTCGCGTGAGTCTCGCAAAATAAATAGCTGAGATTCCATGAGACAGAATAAAACTGGAGAGGATCTCCAGTTTCTTAATCTTTACCCCAACATGAAGCAAATGATATATGATGTGACAAGCAATATGAAAAGCTACAGCCTATAAGTTCTCTTGAAAGACTGCCCACTAAGAACTCTCAACTAACTTAACTACAAAAGAGTCAACGATAATATATAACTAGACACGAAAGCTTATACCCAACACTTCCTAAAACAACTTAACCACAAAAGAGCTCACGTACTCTCTAAAGTTATTCCACAAACGGAAAAACAATTCCATTAGTTGACGCCCTATTCAACGAACAGCAAATTGCTCTAACTTGGGACTAAGAACAATGTTTGCAGGTCTAAATTACATAGGTATCATTTACCTGAATATAAGCATCACATGGCATTCTAATGTGTTGCTACCTGAGTATGACTGGAACCATAAAATATAGCTTGTTTCCATACAATAACATTTTTGCTACAACGGTTTTCAAATCATTAATGTAAACCAGCTACATTTTTCACTAGAACAAAAAATAAACCCCTGCAAGGAAATGCCACAAATATGAGGTTTGATTGTATATGGAGATGATATCTAGTGTGTCATTTTACATTCCAGCAGAACCCTTTGCCACTTGCTTCAAAGTATCAGCAATCTCACTGGCACTTGCCTTTCCGTTTAGGTAGGCAATCAGGGGACTCTCCTGAGGAACAATGTCATCTCTCAAGTCCATGGTTTTGGTTCTTAGCAGTTCTTCAGAACCCCTTGTTACCACATCCTTCATGATTATGGTTTTATGAGCACCAGATATCATCTCTTCATAATCAGTATCTCCAGTTTCACCAAGAAATACAATCATATTGGCGACATTCAATCTCCATCGAACGAAAAGGTACCAAATTACCAAAAGCACCAGAAGAAAGATGGTAGCGTCCTTATCCAATTCAAAAGAATGTCTCCGCTAAGATCTGCATATAATTATAATCCACAGCATTAGATGTTTAAACAAAAAGACTTTGATAAGAAGTTGTTGGGGACCAGAGATTTGAAGACCGTGTTTGTCCATGACCTTGAGAAGAATAATACTCGAGGTATGACAATAAGAGGAAATATGTTCTTAAAAGATCTTTTGAGTTTGAAAATGGTGCTTTTACACATGCTACCGCTCTCTTCTGACCAGGTCCATTGAATTTCAACGAAACCTATGTCTTTTTCAAGAATGGAAGCATGCTCATACAATTACTATTTTACCTTAGTGCCTGTGCTCGAGATGCAAGTAGAGGAATGATTTGAATTCTTGTCGAGCTCCTGCAGTACATTGGGTGGCAACGAAGGCCTCGCATCCGAAGTTTCTGCCTCAAATCATACACCTTGTTAACCTGCCAAAGCAACTCGGTGTAAAAAAACACCTATAAAAATCTATCAATCCCATACTTCCAAAAGTTCAGTCTTGACATACCTTATTGCTATCTTTGATAAAGTAGGCAATGCAATGGGCATTACTGGATTTCACATCTTCCTCAATGGGACTGGAGGATCCTTTAGATTTTTCATCGCCTTCAGGCGCATTCATCAGCTTCCCAATAGTCTTCTTTAAACCTTCGCAACCCCAACGGTAGTCAATGTGTGTTGCATAGTCCTGATCTGGAAGAAGCTTTCCATCTTCTTCAGTATAGGTTCCAGGGTAATAGAGTTCACTTCCACTGCTGCAGATCAATGCATCAAACTCATTTACTTGAATCTTGGCAGATGATAAGAATCCTACAGTTTCTGACAATGGCATAGCTGTCGAGAGAGCAAGCCCAGATGTTCTTGCAGATAATGAATCCACTCGAACAGCCTTAATGATGTCCTGCACAATCTGTATCATCTTCCTATCAGGAGCCCCTATCTCATCATAGCAGTCAACTGCTACAACAATAAGCTCACGTCGTCTCCTCAATACGGGATACTTGCTGGTAACAGTCTCAAGCTTTCCACCTTCAGTATCTTTCTGGTTTGATTCCGTCTTCTTTATCTTACTCAGGACCCGTTTTACTTGATCTGGCAGCTCTGGGTCACCAACAGTAGCAGCTGAATGGTCCAGAGATCCACTTAGTGAAGATTTTTCTCCATCAATCGAAAGCCTAAGGGACATATCTTGCACATCCTTGAGAGAATCATTCAGTGACGACTCATCATTGGCTTTTTCATCTCCGGGAGTATCAGTTTGCCATTGTGGATGCCGCATCCGACAAGCTGCTACTCTGGTCAAGTAGGTGCGGCAGTGTTCAGGCCATGAGAAAAGATGTATATTCTTCCAACCATTTTTTCTGCAATCATGCCATAAGTTCTTTTCTGATACCAATTTAAGAAGTGCATCAGCAATAGCTTGCTGATCATGAGGGTCCACAAGGAGACCATTGTTCAGCGCCTTCAAACACAAAGAAGCAAAAAGAAAAAAAGAACATTACTTGTGTTATAGCTGATAAAACAGGAGCACACAAAATATAAAACCTACATAGCATTTTCAATCAATTCCCTGTACAGTTCAGAAATGATTTTCCTGTTCATGTAGCTCAAACATGATCAGGAGGCATAGAGGAGAAATGGAGGCTGTCGTACCCTGTGGATATCAACTGGCCCACCATTTTTAGTAGCCACCATCGGGAGCCCATGAGCAGCTGCCTGCATCATTCGACAAATATGAATTAAAACTATTCTTCCTCCAACAGAGAAAACTGAAATAGGAAAAGATGCTATTCTAAAACCAACCTCAATCAGAGTGAGCCCAAAAGGCTCTACAAGTGCTGGGTTTATGAAAACTCCCTGCCATATAGATAAGGCCAAAGACTAAGCAAAGCTTGAGGTTAAAAACTTTACAGATTCACTTATAAAACATAATGTCAATTAACCTTCGTTCTTGCAGCAAGCCTGTATATTTCTGGAACATCAGCCTGCTTGTGATGCTTTGGATAGGCCACTAATCCATAAAGGTCATACTTGTCAATCAGTTTAAGTACTGTTGTAAGCACGCTTGCATTTCCAGAAGACATTTCATCTATATCATCTCTGTTCCCCATAATCAGTGTCTGCATGATAGCATATCAGTTTCTACGAGGATCATCATGTCAAACAAATCAACTAACTAGTTTCAAAGTACTCACAAGGTTTGCAAGCTCTCTTAAGGGACGACACTCTCCAAATGCCTTCAACAGAGTGGTAATATTCTTCTTTGGATCAGGCCTTGACAAGGCCAAAATCATGGGTTTATGTGGATTGGTAAGGAATCGCATGACCTGTCAAAATATGTTATCCATGAGCAGCCATAGCAGTACCAGTAATCATGTGAAATAAGAAGCAAGTCTTTCCGAGACACTGACTTCAGCCCATATAGCTGGGATTGCCTTTGGGGAGGAACCATCAGCACTAGTCATTAGTGTTGTGAGTTCTCCATCAATCTCAGGGGCATCTTCCTGGACGACAACATTGCTGAAGTCCATGCCAGGAGGAATAACCTGCAAACAAACATTGTGCTATCCTATTACGAAATTCAGAAGGATCATTAATATTTCAACGAAGAATTCTACTTTTAAATTTTACCGAAAATTTCTGTTTCAAAAGGAATGTGGACTTCAAACTAGAATGCATCGTATACCTAAATGACAGTATCAGCCCTCAAGCTGGAAGAAAGGTAGCTTCACAATCATTCCTTATGGACAATATGGATAATCTAATGAATTGAGTGCACGTGATTTTTAGAATGCCATGAGAATCAATAACTGATTAAAGTGTATAAAAATTCCAAAAATCAAATAAGATACATTCTTACCACCATACGTGGCATGTAACGACCATGGCAATCAACCCCACGTCTAGCACGAGCACGTAAAACCTTCTCAAGCTTAACGTCAAAACCATTATAAAGTCCCCATTGCTCTTCAATCTCCTGTTTGGTACTTGTGATCACAAGCTCAGCAGCGTCAAGTGAAAGCTCTTCACCTTCTATTCTCCTCAATATCTTATATGTTGAATTGATATCCTCCTTTGATTGTCGTCCCTGCTTAAGGAGCTGCTCAAGCTTATTCCTCCCAAGCGAGTGTCCAGTCAATACCATGGGGACATTCAATGCACCTGATAAAAGAGCAGCGCTATCACCTGCATCAGCATAATGTCCATGAATAACATATGGCCAAACAGCCTGGCCCCCTCCAATTTGTTCGCCCAAAACCTTTGACATATTAAGAATGTGAACAAGTGCTCCATCTACAAATTCTTGGATATAGGGCCAAAGCAATTCTTTCCTTAGGTACTTGTCACGAGGACCAAATGGAATCCTAATTATATATGCTCCACTGCTTTCTCCCACTTCATTGCCATCAGCATCTTCCAAGCCAGCAGTCAACATCTCTGTTGGTTCACCATAGCTCCAATCAATGTCAGGACAAGAAATTTGACGAGTAAACAGATCTACCCTATACACTCCAGGCATCCTAGAAAGTGCTCGAGCAAGTTCTACCACATACTTGACCTGAAATATTTATTTAAAAAGGTGTAAGAAAGTCACATTGCAGAAGGTTTTAGTAATAACATGATAGTTTCATTTGTATGAAAGCAATATTTACTTGTCCACCAGTGTCAGAATCTCGACCAAGCTCCATATTGTCTCCACGAACCAATCCATGTAAACTAGAAAGAGGAAACGGTAACAATAATGTTTCAACTACCTAGATCTGATTGCTGCTTCGATATAATTTATTTTAAAGAGATGTATGGGAACAAGAAGGAAAAACTTTACGTACCAAAACCAAATATAGAATCTCCATTTTCATAATTACTTCTAGTTTATTATTTGAATCATATGATAATAGCTAAAAAGTAAGAACAAGGCACATATTTAATTACTAGACAAGTTGTACAGTCATTTATTTTGCTGCAGATAGCATGCTGTGTAGTAGAATTATGTTTCTAAAATGCAGTTCACTTTAAAAATGTGTCATTAAATGCACATCTTCAAACTGCGTTCCTTGTTGATTTTAGAAAACTTTCCCATTTCCTTCCCTTATTGTATAGCACTATGGTAATTGAGACGAAACATTTGAAATGAAATTGGAATGGAAACCATACAAGTCAAGCTGTGTTAAACAATTTATTTGAAACAAGGGAGAAAAATGGCCTACAGCAAAGTGTTCTGTTTACAAGTGGACCCTGATTAAATTTAATGACAATTGAGTATCCAGTATGAATAAATCATACAAGAAAATGATACCTGATAAGCACAATATAAAGCTTTTTTTCTTTTTTATCATCTGACCACACCTCCAAGTTTGAGAAATTTCTTTGGAACTTTCTCCTCGGGGTCTCGCTTTGCACCAGCTCCCCTACACCATCTCCTTTCTCACCTTCAGACAAGTCCTCAGACATGTCTTCAGTTGCATCTTTTCGGCCTTGCTCCCTTTCCAGTCTACGGTTGGCCAACCTTTGTAGTCCCTCCCATTCCAACTATAAACAACAGGTGTATCACATTTCAGATTGACAATGAAATGTTATTGAAAATAAACAAGCATGTGATTCCTTTGGCAATTTGGTGAGATTTCAATCTGCCATAAAGAAGACGAGCAAATTATTTCGTTATTTACAGCTGAAGTTGGCAACTTTTATATGGAAGTTAGTTGATAGCTCGTAGGTTCAGGTAAATGAAGGATTTAAGCTACTGCTTATAGTAGCAAAAGGATTAATTCTTTAACAGAAAAAGCAACTTGATCATCTCATTAAATTACACACGTCCACATCCACGTGACATATCCATACATAAAGACTGCACAAAGAAAGAACAAAAGATGAGTTGCACTTTTTGAGTAAATTGATGATACCAAAAGTCTCAGTGGCAACTCAGGAATAATTCTGCCTCTCAATGAAATCATAGTAAAAAGGAAACACTCTGTGTCTTCCCAAGGAAGAATGAACAAGCCCACCAGCAAGCACAATCCGGAGAATCAGTTCTTAAAATCCCCAAAACATATAATAAGTAAATCAATGCAACAGATTATCCTTAAATTCTTTCATCCATTTCCTTTCTGTTTATGCAATTGTATGGAAGAGGGACCATTCTCGGAAAAGCATACTACAGCTAATCGTTATCAACGAGATTGATTAGAACTAAGAATACGATAAAGGAGCACCCATACATACTCCAATACTTTGCGTTTTACATAAAAAAACAGGCCTTTTGTAGATACGAAAAGTGCCGAATTCCGGAGAAAACATATACGAGACATGTCTTTCCATGTACACAGAGATAAAGGTATGCATGCTTAAAAAGATACGCAGGACGTAACAGATGGAATAGATGCGATGCGAGTGACCTGCTTTTTCTTGCGAGTAAGGTGCCAAATACGCCAGCACATGTTCTCGAGCCTGGAGCTCCGCTCGCGTGTGTTGCGAGTGGCAACGACCTTTATCCATGTCCTGTGAAGATCAGTCTCATCAACCCCTGTTACCACCTCCTCCACAAAATACTTTGTTGGATTAAAATGCCCTCTGTCACTCAGATTCACTGCTGGGGTTGGCTTCTGTTCTTCAATAGCACCTGTACCACTGTCCAATATGGCCTCCAAGTATCCATTTATCCACTCGTTTCCAGCCATTACAGCACAAGAACGTTACTGGTTTTCTCCCGTTGCTTTACAGTAATTCAAAAACTCTGGCTGATCTCCTCTCTACAATCAAATGAGTTCATCTGCATTGGTGACTAAATTAGCTAGAATAATTGATGGGATTTCTATATGCGATAAAAAACCTTAAAGATGTTTCCTGGTTTTCCTTGTTTTATCAAATAAAATGGGAGCGTCCGAGTTTCGAAAAATCGAAATTCTAGCGAAACAGAACGTTCTTTTAGTTGAAAAACTTAAGCTTTCTACCATCAGAGCAAAGGGAATGGCAAAGTTGGTATTTACAACTCATTTACTAAGCCGAATATGCTCTTAGTCGGGATCTTTAGATATAGTGTGGCGTGGAAGACACAGAGAAGTCGAGGGTTGGAGCCTTGTAAAGTTACGGTTTTTATTAGGGGTGTAGTGTTTGTAATGTATAAGTAGGTGGCTAGAGACTGAAATGGAGAGGGAAATGAACGACGATGTGGAATGTGGGACCAAGGGAATGGACATGAAGACACGTGTATTAAGGATGTTGATGCAATGAAAGGTGGAAGTCACACCTGTAATGTAAGGCAAAGTGGGGATGGGAATAGGAGGAGGAGGTGGTTTTGGTTTGGGTCTGATCTGATTGGAGGAGGAGGATGTGACAGGATCTATTAGCAGTTTTACATTTTCCAAGGTTGTCCGCTTCCCAATGCGAGGTTTTGGCTTCTTTTCGTCTTGTTTTGGCTGCTAATTCCTTGCCCGATTCTTCTTCTCCTCCCTTGCATTAGGTCGTTGTCAGTTGTCTATCTTTGCTCAGAAGATTTTGTTTGCTTTCAGCTTGCGGACATTTTTAGATGAGCCATTATGAATCCATTGTTGGGTTGTGTAGTAAAAAGGCCAATATAATGCAAAACCATTAACAATCAATGCCAACGTACACAAAAAAAAATCTATCTATATAAATTTTTGATAACTTGTTTCCCACATATGGTATGTTTGAAAGTTTAGGATGAAATGAAATGTAATGGTAATTAATGGAACAGAATATAATGAAGTAAAATGGAATGAAATGAAATGGGTCACTTCATTGTTTGGAAGTTTAAATAAAATAAGATAGGGACTCCTTTGACCATTGTTTGAAAGTAATACTAAAAATGAATGAAATGAAATGACTTGTATTTTTTTTTTCAAAATTACCCTTGTAATAAAATATGCATAGTTGCCATGAAACACATAATACATAATAAGCGCACGTCCATCGATAAACAAAGAAGACGATATCAGCATCAATAAAAATTTCTGATTTCTTCACATACAAAAAGTGTCAAGAAGATGAACACAGAAGAATAATCGATGCTTACCTGATAGAACGAAGACAAATGACCCTAGTAGCTGTAGAGAAAAACGTTCGTCAATAGAAGAAGCCAGTTGAAGGAGAAACACAATGGACATAGTAACATATAGCCGCGTAGGTATTTGCTGGACTGGGATTGTAATTTCATTAATTTTTTGAGAGTATTTTTGTCATTAAATTAGGGTTTGAAAGGCAAGTCATGTCATTCCATCCCTGACCCCTCAATTTGGGAGGTCACAAAATATTAGATTTTGGATGGCAAAGGATGGCTTCTAAAATCATTAATTACCATTCCATCATATTTTAAAATAAACTCTCAAATAATGGCCTGAGTCATTTGGGTCATTCCATTCCATTCCCTTTCATCCCTTCACCCACATCCAAACATACCCTTAGGTTAAGATATTATAAATATGTGTGTGTTTATGTAAGCCCTTAGATGACTAGTTAAGAAAGAATTAAAGAAATTAACTTCAAAATGAAGGAGTAACATTTGAGATGGTCAGATGGACACGTCAATTTACATACATTTTAAATTTTCTGATATAAAATTTGTATGGCACTAAAAGAGAACAGTTGTTCGAATAGATGCACTATCACGTGAAGCTTTACCTGCCATGATGGATGCCTTCTTCCTAAACTAGCTTTGACAACTTTTAGAGGAGATTAAAGCTACTGCTCATGGCTTCTATTATATGCACAGAATTAGAATGAGAGACAGAGACTCAGGTCACCTATTATCAACCAAGGTAGTGACCAGTGGTCCTCCTTCTTTGGAGATTGTCTACATCTCTTCTCGATAAAAAGGCAAGTACTTCACTAGACTTCTTCGAAGAAAGTACATTCTTGGTTTACCATATCAAAAGTTAGTATCAACTTTTTGGTCTCTTCTCAAATGCTAAGAGTATCATTCGTTTCGGTTTTTTCTGATCACTATGATGCTTTATTATTATGCTATGGAGCAAACTATCGCTTTCTTTTTGTCATTTCAGGCCACGTTAGTTTTGAAACATTCATGACGTAGCATAGTTTTAGAATAAAGTTAAGACCCATTTATCGGTGCTTGAAATAAGAGAGACTAAGGAAATGAAACTATCGTGTCATAAAAGATGTACTTAATTATTTCAATTGGCTCGATCTTAAAAATTTTGAGTTATTTAATTTTCGGTTTGATTAGTTTAATAACTTTTATTATTAAAATGTGACTACTTTATTAATTAATAGGTCAATTTTTGTAAATTAATAAATTCTTATAAACTAAAATTAATCAACTAATTTTTATTTAATAAATTTTTTTCAATTAAATTTCAAATTTTTCGATAAATAAAAGTAATCTTTTTTAATCATATTTCAAAGTTTTTAATTTTATTTAACCTTTAGTTAATTTTATGACGAACTAATATTAAGTAGAACATTAAATCTCGTCTTATTAGCTTACAGTATGGTTTTTAACACATTATTTAATACTGATAAATTATTTTCAAAATTGAAAGCTATGTGAGCGAAACCTTAGGTTTGATGTTGGGACATGCATTACCATTATAAATTATGGTAGTATTATGCAACAAAAATGATACCACTTACGAATCGTCAAAAACCACTAATTGAAATATACGGTTTATTATCAATAAATAATATCTTTTAAAAATTATTATATCCCTTAAATTTTTTTAAGAAAATGCTCTTTAAAAGATTATGTTTATTTAAAGTAAAATATACATCGTTGTCAAAATTTTAATAGCAAGTTGACATCAAGATTAATTAATTTAATCAAATTTCAGTTAATTTAATCAAATTAAGGTACAAGTTATCATATATTATAATCCATGATTTTCTAATGTTGAAAACTCTTTTGTCATCATATATAGTGCATTAGATGCATGTTTAACATTAGCATCATAGAGCAAGAACTAACAACGTTAGTATTGATATCTGATTCGTAGATGATTGAGCATGAGATACAAATCTATCAAACGTGTCTGATGCAAAAGTATGTGGCAATCGCAGCATCATCCCTCCTTGTGATATAGCCACCATCAAAAGCAAAGCATCATCTCTTGTCCTCTTTCCCTTAAATGGTTGAAACCTTTCTCACACAAGTACCTTTCCAACTCACACAAGTTTTTTTCTCTCCCTTAGAGGCTTTGCATGCAATTATTTATAACAACGATGTGATTCCATTATCGCATGGTGCCCTCAGTATCCAAACAAACCACATGAGAGCTACTTCTAATCAACACGACCACAACCCCGACATTTGTTTCTTTGGATTCTAACTTACCGTCGCTTGTTCTGTCACTTAGCCTTCCACCTGAATAATTATAATTTTGGTAAGAACGTTTTAGGTAAAATGTCTTTTATGTTTTTCTAATTATTTCTGATTTGCATGTGATAATTGAAAAGGGAAACTTATACATATATGCATATATATATTTGACAAATTATATGACAATTTAATTAAATTGATGAAAAGTTCATTTATATCACATGAAAATCAAATCAACTCAACAATAAATTTCTATCTCTATTCTTTTATTAAAAGAAATTCTTGAATCTCATCTGCATGTGGTGAGGTAAGCCTCTTATGTTCATTTGTTTTGGTTGTGAAAGAGGACTGTTTTTTATTACTTAAAAATATATGGAGGGTAAGACTGCTGAACTATTTCTTCAAGCCTTAGGCGTAGAAAGATTCAAAGATGTTAGATTTTTACAATGGGCCTACAGGCCCACACGAGAAGGAAAGTTAGACCACATACAAGTTCAAGTGAGGTTCCATCCTAAAACCAATTGGTGATAGGTGGAGTAGCCCAC